>JAJEKV010000043.1:4760019-4959699 GCA_021234155.1 Isoetes taiwanensis
ATGCCTGCTATGAACAGGTCTTTTGTAAATTCGTCTAAGTGACGGTTGTTTTTGGGAGTATATATAATATAAAATCTGCTTTCAATGTCATGTATTTCTTGTCTATTTCCTTCTGATGTCCGTACATTACAGATCTTGTCTATTTCCTTTTGATGTAACTTCTTGTCTATTTCTTGTCTATTCTTCAATGTTTTAAATATATTCACCATTCTGAGTTTTTTCTGAAACTCTGAAAGTTTTTGGGAACATGTAATCTAATGTCTAATTGCATGCATGCGTTGTATGTACATTCTTTTTATCCGCTTTCAAGATATCCTTCAATGCATTTTAAGTGTAATCTGAATACCATTGTCTTAAGCTGTCAATGATCATTGTCAATGATCATGTTTAAGTGTAAGCTGAATATACTTGTCTCTTCATTTCTCGAGTTGTATTGCATGGGCTCAAGTTTCTAATTGTACACGAAGTTTCCATTGCTCAAAAAATGTTATCATTTTTTTTTTTTGGTGCGGACTTTCTAACTGTCATTGAACTTTAGATGCTAAAAAACCCATCTGTTTTTCGTGCCTGGGTCCCTAATTGTTAATATGGTTCCATTGCTAAAAATTCCCATCTGTTACTTATGACTTCTAAAGTTCCAACTTGTTCAACTAAATAACCATCTGTTTAAGATTAAAGTCGAGTAAACTTGGTTATTGAGCAAGCATGAATATGAAAGCCTTTCCAAACCCAAGTTACATATAAGACAGTATACATAAACCAAAACACTGCCAAATTCAGTGTCATATCAAATCAGAGTCTTGCAAAACAGCAAAGTCTTGCATGAACTATTAGTCTTACATGGATTCAACAAGTATTAGTTCACAGGAATGGTAAAGTCCAGCAAGAAACATATTGTTAAGTAGCAACCAAATTTAGAGAAAGCTGCAGGAATTGAACCTGCAAAACCATTAACCACTTGAGTTTGCAGCAGTTCACAAAGGCTTACATGAACTAATCAGCAAAGGCTTACATGAACTTTTAGCTGAAGATGTCTTTGGGGGTGATTGACAATGTAATGCTCTTTTCATAAGAGTGGCTATTTTGTTTACAGCTCATTTATTATTAATGTAGTATGATTGTTTGCCATAAGAGATGTAAATTAATGGGGAAATTTGTAAAAATACCCCTCTATATTTGCAAAATTGCAAAAATGCCCTTGTCTTAAAAAGGTGTTTTTCACCTGAATTGTAGGGCAGGATGATATCTTCCCATCAAAATCAAAGTCGCCTAAATCAGAGCCTTAAATCTTAAGTTATTGTGTTCTAAATCATTACAACTTTTTTTTTGTCTATTTTAGGTGATTAGCAGAGTTGCCTAATCTGAGGTGCACGATTTCGTGCAATTCTAGCCTATACACATAGGCACCCCATCACTCAACCTTCCACACCATGTCGGCCTATGGTTTTTCAATCTCCTCACATTCATCGGCTTTCCTCGTTCATGGTTGTATCCCTGCATAGGCAAAGTAGAGTAGATAGTATGCCGGAGTTTCACTCAAGCTTCTTTAGGGCAAATGTAAGAGTGATACACGAGAAGACTATCTTCAAGCTCTTGCAACCATGGATCTATGCAGCTTTTACGTAAGCCCCAGCTTTTTTTTTACTAGCGTGTCATTATTTTTTAGGCTTAGCAGCTGTTGAAGTTGTGAAGGCGCTTGAGCTGCAATAAAAGTAGATTGTTAAGATGATAAAATGATGTGGATTTTGAGCCAGATTAGTTGGCTCTCACAACTCAAAGCCTTGGCCTCCAAAAGCACATCTCTGCACTCTCTAGGTCGTTGAATATGACCCTCCTAGAATGGGAGAAATTATTGAGATTTGTATCTCTGGCGTGACAAACTTGGAGTAGAGAGGTTATTTGGTTCTATAGAGATACACAAAAGGAAGCCACTTGGTCTCAGGGGGTGCTCATGGAACCTGTGGTTTGGCTACAACAAAATCTCGAATGGGAAGCTATGCAGATTTCTTTGCATGTGCATGAGTTCCATATGAAACAGAAAAAATTATTTATAGCAGATCAAAGTATAAGCAAAGATGCTTCCCAAGTCTAGAGATCCCCAAACTTCTTACATCGACATTTATTTGGAAACCCATGTTGGCCTAACACTTCTTATCCGGTTCAACTCCTTTGGACACTTGGTTATACAATACTAGAAAGGTTCACTTGATTATACAACAGTAGAAAAATTCACCTTAGCAGGGGGATTAAATGGATGCGGTGATTCTATCGCACTAAAACTAGCATTATCGACGTATAAATAAGATTTTATTGCACTATTTTACAAAATCCAAGTATAGATAATGTTTTGAGTATACAAGAGGCTTTTATCTATATTGAATGAGCTCTTCTCCAAAATCCCATCTCAAACAAGTTTTACAACTTCCTTTGTTGCAGATAGACTAAGCTAATTAAAGATTTATTTTATCTCTTCACTCCAATAGAGTAGTGTAACTCTGTACTAATCTTACTTTGAATCTTTCTTATGCATATGGGAATATCAGGATTAGACGAAGTTCTAAAAGATCTTCTAATCCGCATGCTGGTCCTCTCATATTTTAGACAACTCTTAAGATAAAGGGGTGTAGGATTTTAAGATTCATCCGACAGTTGTTCAGATTCTAAGCTTAGTACGTGGCCTCCTCTACAGAAAGAAGCACTTGTTGAAAGAGAGAGAGAGAGAAGCATCATATATATATATATCCTTTCTATCTATACGGTTTAAGTTGTTGCACCGTGAGCTAGTCTTAATGTTAGTGCCTCAAACAATAGATCTTTCATGTCTCATGAAATAGCCCAAAGGCAAGTTGGGAACAATGCTTAATGATGAAATGCAAGTTCAAGATCACATCAAATAATCAGATTGTAAGATATACCAATTTAGCAATTGGGGGGTAGTGTGTCATGAATAGCCAAAGACCCAAGAACAAGACCACACAAAACAAGAAGACACAACATCCGGATGAACCTTCCAAACCTGCACCACCACATCATCCTGAGGGACTATAGGTATATGTAGCGGAATACTCCCCACCACTTGTTCCTGTGTAGCCTGGCCATCGCTCCTCAGAAAAGCGAAGCTCGAAGAACTCCCACGGCTAGCCGACCACCCCAATACCAATCCTCCAAGATGAGCACAGCAGCTCGCCTCCAACGGGCTTGCGTCCGAGCATGCACGGTGGCAGCCAAGGGCAAGTGCGCAGGGGGTAGAGGAACCCACAAGAAAGGAGAAGAGTGGTGATAAATCGAGGCATAATCTAGCTGGAAGAGCACACGACATGATCCCAAGCCCGCAACACCCCGCGGAGAAAAGGGATGCATGTGGGAAAGGCCGGAGACTATACAACAAAGGCCAAGGGCAACTCCATATGCAATGCATGCCTTCCCAAACGCCACACAATAACGAAGAGACTACAACAACAGCGTGGCCGCACAGAGAAGATGCTCCATCCCGAATCGCTCCAAACAAACTTGGAGACCAACACCTTACTATGCAAAGGACACTCGAGACAAAGATAGGAGGAGGAATAGGCATATTAAGTACAAGATATTGCATACCTGCAGTGCCTTGACTAGTTGATCCAAACAGTGCAACAGGCACTCCGGTGTTTTTTTTTTAGGTTCAGTATGTACTTGCTTAGCAGCCTCATTACTTCTTCCAGACCCATGAGTTCCACAAGATCCAGTGGGATCTCGGTAGAACCTCCAAAATGTTGAAGGTAATCCTCGCAAAACCTTCAACCTCAATGGTTTAGAACTCAAGGTTGCTCAAGGCAACCACTCTATGTGAAAAAATCCCAAGTATAAAGCTTGAACACAAGTTTAAAACAGCTTTCCTGAAACAGACCTAGCCCCTTGGCCTAGGCCATTGCACTAAATAATTCAGATATAGACAACCATGTAACCGTGAACTTCTAGTCATAATGCTTCGTTACAAACAAAAAAATTTACATAAAGGCCAGGGCCACACATAATTGATAATAGTTCACATTGCACCAACATAAAAATACCCACATGTTATATACATAACCCAAGCAACACAATCACTTTTGCTTGTCCCCTTCCTCCCCCTCCTCGGAAGTGACCGAGGAGGAATTGCTAGAGCTGCCCCCGGAAGAAGACTTCCCATCATGCTCCGGGTCCCGGGCCTCAATTTGAGGTTGCATCTGCTCATAGTACAATGAATAACGACATTATGATCTCGTAAACTCTTTCTTTGGACATCGAGTGGGTTCATCTTCCGTCTCATTAAACCACCAGTGTGTGAAGGAATCCTGTGTTCAACACGATGGTAGCCTCGTGGATGTGCCATCTTAAATACAAACAGACACTGGGTTAGTCCACAAGGACTAAGTGGGGAGGAGCATTGGGATCTGCATGTTCATTCATAACAATAATACATTATTTACCTGCTACGTCAATACTCCCCCTGCATAGGTTAGCACATTCTATAACTACATATTCCATGCATAACTACATGACAAGCGTAATCCTTGCGTGGCGACCCCAACGAGACCACTCTCTCCATCCAGACGCATGTGCTTTAACTCATCCGTCGGGGCCATCCGGCATGGATGCGAGTTACACGGCCACCCCACCCCTTCGAAGATGGGCCGTTGCATGCAAATGCGTAATATCACGTAATGCAATTGCACAATATCACAAAAATACCATCACAGATCCTTATATGTTATAATTTCTACCAAGTGACCCAAGCCATGAAAAAAACCACCTCAAACTTATGTAGTACAAGCATTCCATGTCAGAGGCTAGCAAGACAGATAATTTCATACAACAAGACTAGTTTACCAAATTTCAAGACATGGCATATGATTAAGGTTCTCAAGAGTAGAGCTCAAGGTTCTCGGCTAGCTAGGACTTCGGCATCATAAGATTTATTGCCTAATAGGGTTTATTGATGGTAGGAACTCCAAGACTCAAGTTAAGGCATTAAGGCTTTAACTTTAATAGTAAAATCCAAAGGTATAGTTTTAATAGCTTAGAACGGCCCATGGTAGACCGCTCGAGTATTCGAACCTTGAATGTGCCTCATGCCTCGAGACACCGCATAAATGGGTAGAAACGACTACTCAGAACGCGTCTAGGACGGTTTTGCCCGGGGCCATTGGCTAAGGGCATGTCGGTTAGGAACGTTATAGCTTGGTATCGTAGGGTGGTCTCGAAGTTCGAAGTCTCCATGGGTGTCTATATGCATGGGTAATTTGCAAAGACTTGGTAATCATTGTGACATGGTATGACATAAACATGATATAGCCTTGGATGCTCGAGGACGCAGCATAGTTCTAGTGGGAGAGACCTAACGGGCCCATGGTAGATCGCCGAAAGTATTCGAACCTTGAATGTGCCTATGGGGCGTTCCGAGATACCGGGCGTAAATGGGTAGAAGCGACTACTCATAAACGCGTCTAGACGATTTTGCCCGGGATTGGCTTGGGGCGCTTTCGAGATACCGCATAAATGGGTAGAAGCGACTACTCATAAACGCGTTAGGACGGTTTTGCCCAGTTGGCTAAGGGCATGCTCGGTTAGGAACGCTACATTTCCCAAATCAGAAAAAAAGACCGCTCTTAAAAAATGATACCATTTTGTGTCAAGAAAGATCGGATCATTAGAGGTACTCAAGATCCCAAAGAATGTAAGGACAAAAGTGAGATGCCAAAAGTCCGCAGAGATCATTCATGCTCGAGCAGGTTAAAGTGTGAGGCGCTGCGGTGAAGTCGTTTCTTCGTGAGCAGCTAGGCACGGCGCGATGGTAAAGATCTATGGCGCCCCCCTTGCTTTGCCTCGATGGCCGGACTTTGGAGGATCCCCGCTGATTTGCGAGAGGTATGTGCATGCTCATTTCTCGTGGTTTTTCGTGACATCGCACTCTTCCCTATGAGCGTGAGATGCAGGAGCTTGTTTTGGGGGTCTGTTAAGCCATCTATTCTCGCCACCAACGTGAGAGCTTGGAGCGGGAGCTCTACTGAGGATTTAGCTGAGGCATGTATGTGCATGGCCAAGGATAAATGTCCTGGGCTGGATGGCATCCCCTGCGGGAGTTCTTTCGTGACTTATTGGGAGTGGGCTGGTGAGTCCGTGGTACCGCTTGTATCTTGAGTTGTTGCGCCTTCGCGAAATGGATAGGATGTTGAATACCGCATGCATTTCCTTGATTCCTAAGGTTAAGCAGCCTTCTACTATTAATGATTGGAGGCCTATCTCCTCATTAGAGAAAAATATGGGGTCAATTGGTGTCCACCTAAGAAATATTGTGGTTTATTTTTTCTATTTTCCTAATTATATTGAGAGCATTTAGCCTTCATAAATATAGAATCCAAGTGTATCTTGTAGCCCACGTAGACCTATCCCATTATGCCACGCCATTTGTAGAGAGAGAGGAGGAAATCTCGATTAGGGTTCCTCGATCAGGTTCGGAGATCTCAGGCGTGTCTCCCAGATCGCCTCGAGATCTCCCTATTCAAGGTAGGTGTCCGGTGGTTTTCCAAGACACCGTGATGCACGATTTGAGCTCGAGATCCAAGGTTTAGGGTTCATGTGGGCGCAGGGAGTTCAAATTTGAATTTCCCTCATTGCATTTGCTCGAAAATTTTGAATCATAGTTCAAATTTGAAATTCCCTCATTGCATTTGCTCGGAAAAATTTGAATTGCAGTTCAATATTGAATTTGCCTCACTCTAAAGTGCTCGGAAATTTTGAATTGTAGTTCAAATTTGAATTTCCAAGACCTGAAACATTTGAATTCAAAAGATAAAATCAACAATGGAGTTTTCGGGATGGTTTCGCTAGCTAGCAGTCATTGCCATGGTTCAAATTAGAATTACCTTGTCTTCATCGAATTTGCAAAATCTCCATCACAAGAAAGAAGAACATAATGCTTTGAGATTGAGTGGAGCCAAGCATCTTGATATCCGACAAGAGAGGGGAAAATTTACCCACCTAAATCCATTCACGTGTAGATGTCCAAATTTCAATTGTGTAACAAGCCTTGTGAGGTTTATTTGTGAGGGAAAGTCGGGCTGCTAGGGCTACCGTGGAGAGCCCTGCACAATACAGTTTTGCAATTAGTTTATCACAATAATAATTTGTCACATTGCTTGCATTTGAGAGATACGGAGTTGTGCAAATTGAGAGATCAGTTAGAGCAAAGAAAGAAGGGAAAAGGATAAGCAGGTGTTGCCTAACAAAAAGGATTTCTCAATTGGAGGAAGATATTGTGATGTTTCAAAGAATCTGTCAAGCAATTAGAGTTTGCAAGACTTTCAAAGAATAAATATGTAGCAAAATAATGTGGGGTTCCGTGGGGATTTGATATAGATATAATTCTTGAAACCATAGACCATATCCCTAAAACAATTCAATGGGTTATTATAAAAAAACATAGATTTAAGATAAAAAAAATAGTCACATTAGCTCTTGGTTAGATTGGTTAAAGTAGTCTTATTAGGACATTGAGTTATTTTGGTAGAGGTTCGAATCCCAGTATTTCATATTCTAAAAGCTTAAGTGAAACCGTTATAGAGGCTCGATATACCATCAAAACCTTAGGCAAACTCAGATTCGACATCTTAAAATCATAGGTGTCCCCAATCATAATTGAGCATAATCGAAACGAGAGGTGTCCAGAGGCTCTAACATATGCGGGGCCGCCGGATTGACAGATCCGGACGACCGTGGTAGTCCAGTCCGTGGTGCACCTCGTTTAGAATATGTAGCAAAATAACGTGGGGTTCCGTGGGGATTTGATATAGATATAATTCTTGAAACCATAGACCATATCCCTAAAACAATTCAATGGGTTATTATAAAAAAAACATAGATTTAAGATAAAAAATAGTCACATTAGCTCATTTGGTTAGATTGGTTAAAGTAGTCTTATTAGGACATTGAGTTATTTTGGTAGAGGTTCAATCCCTCAGATTTCATATTCTAAAAGCTTAAGTGAAACCGTGATAGAGGCTCGACATACCATCAAAACCTTAGGCAAACTCAGATTCGACATCTTAAAATCATAGGTGTCCCCAATCATAATTGAGCATAATCAAAACGAGAGGTGTCCAGAGGCTCCAACATCTGGGGCCGCCGGATTGGCACCCCGCTTGTGATCCGACGACCGGGTGGTAGTCCGTGGTGCACCTCGCTTAAAAATAGTCACATTAGCTCACCGGGTTAGATTGGTTAAAGTAGTCTTATTAGGACATTGAGTTATTTTGGTAGAGGTTCGAATCCCCAGTATTTCATATTCTAAAAGCTTAAGTGAAACCGTAGATAGAGGCACGATATACCATCAAAACCTTAGGCAAACTCGTATTCGACATCTTAAAATCATAGGTGTCCCCAATCATAATTGAGCATAATCGAAACGAGAGGTGTCCAGAGGCTCCAACATACAGTCTGGGCCGTCGGATTGACAGATCCGACGACTGTGGTAGTCCAGGGTGCACCTCGTTTAAAATAGTCACATTAGCTCACTGGTTAGATTGGTTAAAGTAGTCTTATTAGGACATTGAGTTATTTTGGTGGAGGTTCGAATCCCCGTGATTTCATATTCTAAAAGCTTAAGTGAAACCGTAGATAGAGGCACGATATACCATCAAAACCTTAGGCAAACTCTCAGATTCGACATCTTAAAATCATAGGTGTCCCCAATCATAATTGAGCATAATCAAAAACGAGAGGTGTCCAGAGGCTCCAACATATACCGGGGCCGCCGGATTGATGATCCGACGATCGTGGTAGTCCGTGGTGCACCTCGTTTAAAATAGTCACATTAGCTCACTGGTTAGATTGGTTAAAGTAGTCTTATTAGGACATTGAGTTATTTTGGTGGAGGTTCGAATCCCCGTATTTCATATTCTAAAAGCTTAAGTGAAACCGTATAGAGGCACGATATACCATCAAAACCTTAGGCAAACTCGTATTCGACATCTTAAAATCATAGGTGTCCCCAATCATAATTGAGCATAATCGAAACGAGAGGTGTCCAGAGGCTCCAACATATACAGCCCGGGCCGCCGGATTGACAGATCCGACGACCGTGGTAGTCCGTGGTGCACCTCGCTTAAAATAGTCACATTAGCTCACCGGGTTAGATTGGTTAAAGTAGTCTTATTAGGACATTGAGTTATTTTGGTGGAGGTTCAATCCTCGTATTTCATATTCTAAAAGCTTAATGAAAACCGTGATAGAGGCACGATATACCATCAAAACCTTAGGCAAACTCAGATTCGACATCTTAAAATCATAGGTGTCCCCAATCATAATTGAGCATAATAAAACGAGAGGTGTCCAGAGGCTCCAACATAAACCGGGCCGATCGGATTGACAGATCCGACGACCGCGGGTAGTCCGTGGTGCACCTCGCTTAGAATATGTAGCAAAATAACAGGGGTTCCGGGGGGATTTGATATAGATATAATTCTTGAAACCATACACCATATCCCTAAAACAATTCAATGGGTTATTATAAAAAACATAGATTTAAGATAAAAAATAGTCACATTAGCTCACCGGGTTAGATTGGTTAAAGTAGTCTTATTAGGACATTGAGTTATTTTGGTAGAGGTTCGAATCCTCGTGATTTCATATTCTAAAAGCTTAAGTGAAACCGTGATAGAGGCTCGATATACCATCAAAACCTTAGGCAAACTCAGATTCTACATCTTAAAATCATAGGTGTCCCCAATCATAATTGAGCATAATCAAACGCAGAGGTGTCCAGAGGCTCCAACATATACCGGGGCCGCCGGATTGACAGATCCGACGATCGTGGTAGTCCAGTGGTGCACCTCGCTTAGAATATGTAGCAAAATAACAGGGGTTCCGTGGGGATTTGATATAGATATAATTCTTGAAACCATAGACCATATCCCTAAAACAATTCAATGGGTTATTATAAAAATATACCATCAAAACCTTAGGCAAACTCGTATTCGACATCTTAAAATCATAGGTGTCCCCAATCATAATTGAGCATAATCGAAACGAGAGGTGTCCAGAGGCTCCAACATACTGAAGTGGGGCCGATTGGATTGACAGATCCGACGACTGTGGTAGTCCAGGGTGCACCTCGTTTAGAATATGTAGCAAAATAACAGGGGGTTCCAGGGGGATTTGATATAGATATAATTCTTGAAACCATAGACCATATCCCTAAAACAATTCAATGGGTTATTATAAAAAAAACATAGATTTAAGATAAAAAATAGTCACATTAGCTCACTGGTTAGATTGGTTAAAGTAGTCTTATTAGGACATTGAGTTATTTTGGTAGAGGTTCAATCCTCGTGATGTCATATTCTAAAAGCTTAAGTGAAACCGTGATAGAGGCTCGACATACCATCAAAACCTTAGGCAAACTCGTATTCGACATCTTAAAATCATAGGTGTCCCCAATCATAATTGAGCATAATCGAAACGAGAGGTGTCCAGAGGCTCCAACATACAGTCTGGGCCGTCGGATTGACAGATCCGACGACCGCGGGTAGTCCAGGGTGCACCTCGCTTAAAATAGTCACATTAGCTCACCTGGTTAGATTGGTTAAAGTAGTCTTATTAGGACATTGAGTTATTTTGGTAGAGGTTCAATCCCCCGTGATTTCATATTCTAAAAGCTTAAGTGAAACCGTGATAGAGGCACGATATACCATCAAAACCTTAGGCAAACGATGCTAGAAAGAATATGAAACAAAGGTCGGTCTTGCGTAAGAGATTGGAGAGATCAAAGAGGACCGTTCTTGGTGCTCGAGAGAGAATAAAAGAGTTCAAGCCAATTGAAACGCTTTTAATATTAAGTGTGGGGCTGCTCAAGGAGAATTTATGCTATGAAGCAAGTGCTACCAATCAAGTAAGGAAAGAAGGGTGTGAGGAAGAATGTTGGCAACATTGTAAGAAGTATTGCCACAAAAGAAGAAATCATTTCAATGTTAAATTCACCGAGAATTCTCGACGAAGAAATCTGTTATGGACATGCTTCTTTATGAGGTGAGTTCTAAAATGGATGCAAATAAAATTCAAAATGTATGTGATTTCACTGAATTAGTACAAAGAACTTATAGGTTGCTCTTCAAGCAATTCTCGGATGCATTGAACATGGTTGGGACAAATAAAGTTATGGTTCCAAGGCCACACCATCTGAATCTTGTCATTGCAAGGAGAAACACCATGGTTGAAGAGATCCTTGGAGGAATGCACTCGATTAAGTGTGAAGCACCATTCACTATTTCAGGCCAAGATGTAAAAAGGTATCCCCAATGACAACAAAATTATAAGTCTCCATGAGAGAAATAATTTGTGGTTTGACTTGGAGAGCATTCTGAAATTTATGGTAGTTTTCTATAATATACATGAAGATAGCATTCACAATGTACCAACCGGAGGTTTGTTTGAAGCTTGATGAAATGGAACTCAGCCACAAAGTCAAGTATGAAAGGGTGTCTTTGACACTCATAAATCGGGCATTTGCTGCAGATTATGAACAGCAAAAAATGTTAAAGAGGAAGGATAGAGACCCCGAGTGGTTTTCAATCCAATCCGAGGATCATACGTGGTGGTTGGGCCTTTTCCAAGTCGGAAGGAGAATAATGAAGTGTGAAATGGGTCTTTGAGCGCATGTGTATACCTATGCTTGTGGACGGCTATAATAAAGGTAAGAAGGTTTGTGTTGAAGGTTTTGGTTCATTTTGATTAATTTCCACCGCATCGATTTGAAGACCGAGAAAGCCATGTATAATATTAGGTCTTCCGTGCAAAGACTTCTCGAACGTGCTTGTATTGTCGTGGAGACTTTGAAAGAAACAAAAATGACCCCTCAAAGAGTACTCTCAAATGTAATCAGAGTTTAGCTCCTGATAGACACCTGAAGGATAAAGATCTGATCCCAATTTTGCCTATTCCCTTGGATAGAGTTCACATTTGTACGCTGCATGCTCTTGTTAGGATAGTAGAAAAGATGATTTGGCTTTCAGAGTGCTTTGTCTGGAACGTTAAGGATGAGAAGCAACGGAAAGAAGCTATTGAACGAGTGGAGACAGTCTTATCAACTGCAGGATTGCATGGTGGATGTGTGAAGCTGGAAAAGGATACTAAACAGTCCTCCAATGGAAGAAGCTCGGTTCCAGCCAAGGTGTCTATTGGAGGTGAGAGGGCCAAGCACTTTCTATGCAATGAAAGTGCCAAGGTAGGTGTATGGGACTTTGGGAAAAAACTTGTAAATGCAGAGATGGACAGAACCACTAATGGAAGAACCAGAAAAAGGCATGCATGGAATACCTTGTCCAACTTAAATTTGTTGTTGCGTAAACAAGATTTTATCACGAACGTGGCCGGAATTCGAGCTGCTGTTAATGCATTTACAAAGGCATACATAGATGCATGGGGGGAGAGCGAGGTTACACATTATGTGCATATAATAATAATAATAATAATAATAATTTATTAATCAAGTTTTTTAGGCCCCTGTGCCTCTATGGCAAAAGTTTTACAAGACTATTATTGCGCTTCATTCTAGAGCATTATTAGATTCATAATCTTCCATAAGATTGAATGGACAAATTATGTCTTCTCGTTCTCTCCACACTTCTCTAATATATGAGCTCGTGGATATGCCAGGAAGATCAAATAGCTCCTTCAATGTAGACATGTTAATTCCATGCTTGACTCTTATATATTCATAAGAGTAGCATTCTAGTAAAGCATGTTTTTTCTGTCTCCAACTTGGGGTCTAGACAACCGGGACAAAACGCTCTTCACGAAGCTAATCCATACATTCCCGCACTGCCTCAATATGCAAATTATGAGACGACAAATTGAAATGAGAGATTAACATTCTTTTCTTTCTCGCTGATATGAGAGGTTAAGTATGCTTGGCTAGTGTAGTCCTTTAAGTCATTTATCTCTTCTATGTAAAATCGCTTCTTTGTGTCTCCTTCTACACTTAATTGCCACATCTTCTTCAATCGCTATGCTTGCTACTGCTCATGCACTTCTTTAAACTTCGTTGAGGTTGGCCATATCCCATATCCAAGCCATCTAGCAGCCCACTTTCTTATATCAAAGATACCACCCTCTATCTCTTGGATCGTTCTAATGCCAACCTTGGCCACCTATCGAGTCCATGGCCAAAATCTTATTTACGTAAGTGATGGTTTACGCAAAGTTTGCAGCCTTGGTTTGTGATAGATATGGCAGCTTGGCCATATGGAACACACAAGGCATGGAAAAATCACATAAGCAAGCCAAGATGGTTTTCAATAGGAAGACTCAACGAGGCGCCAGTAATCTAACTTCTCGGTTAATCCAATCCATTGGTCCAAATGGGACAATGGTTCTATAGGGAGTGCTAGCAAGACATGAAGAGAATGTGGCAAGACGTGCCTCGCCAATTTTGCATGATGCAATGGCACCGCTATGAAGAAGAGACGTCGACAACGGGCTTGGTTAGAATCGAATGGCGTGAATAAACTAAATGAGTGGAGAAGCAAGAGAGAAAGAATTGGAACCAGGTATATTGTTATCTGATTTCTTATGAATCTCAAACTTTATCAACCATCTTGTGCAGAATTTTGTATCAAATTCTTATATCAAATTCTTGTATCAAATTTTGTATCAACCATCTTGTGCAGAATTTTGTATCAAATTCTTGTATCAGATTCTTATATCAAATTTTGTATCAAATTTTGTATCAACCATCTTGTGCAGAATTTTGTATCAAATTCTTGGGATTAAGCTGTTACTGACAGAATTTTAGAGCAGTTCAGAATATCAAAAATGAAGCTGGCATATCAAAATATATCAGATTTTTATTTGAACTTCACAATCAATGGCAGATTAACACAAGCACATGGCGAGTTTCAAACCCATCTCACCAAGCTCCTTCCCTAGGTTGAGTTCTGAAACCCTAAATAGCCGTAGTGGTCGAAATATCCCACATGCTTGTGTCTTAAAAGAAATAGGCATATATAAGTTAAGTGTCTCCAATTTTATGTTGGATTGGGTCCTCATGGTGAGAGCCCAATCCTCGCCATGGGGATCCATTCCTCACCCACCCTTTTGAGACTGTTACGGCAGAATTTTAGAGCAAATCAATACAAGGTTTCTCAACCCTAAACTCCCTTTTGGATTTTCAATTGCAATACTTGTATGAACATCAAACTTCAAAAACAATTCTAAGTTTCCATAATACTTGTTACCATAATAAACTTAATTATGACCATTGCTTTGCATAATGAACATTGCTATTTATGCTTTGCAAAATTGTGACCATTGCTTTGCATATGAACATGCACCATATTAAACATAATTGTGACCATTGCTTTGTAACATTGCTTAAGCATAATATTGTGACCATTGCTTTGCATATGAACTAGCACATTGCTTTGCCAATTTTAAACCATAAACTTCATAAAATTAACATATGTGACCATAAGGGTTCAAGGTTCACCATAAACTTCATAAAGTTCACTTATAAGGTTTATGGTTCAATTTTGATAAAGTTTATGGTTCATAGTTATATGGTAACTTCATAAAGATTAACAAATGTGACCATTAACAAATGTGACCAATAGTTCACCAACATGCACAACCCTAACCCAACAATAGTAAAAAAAAAAAAAATTGCATTGACGAAGGCATTGATTGCATGGCACTTTTTAGACGTAACATTGAATGTCGTGATGCATGCACTCCATTGCACTCGATTGAATCGAGCTCTTCATCTTCCTTCCAATTCCCATAACCATACCCACCACAATCGAACGAAAATGGCCGTAATCAAGATCACCGCCAGAGTTCCCATGGACGAATCTGCGGAGTTCTAGCCACCGCAAGAGGATCAAGTATGTCGCCGATTTTCTTGTGTGGAGGTGGAGCCTAGTTCAAAAAAAGAAGTCAGAAGTTTCGGAAAAGGTTCATGAGTGGCTAGACCGCCTTCATTCGCACCATGAGCGTTTTCGAGATGGTGATTCAAGCTCATGGCAATGACCGCATATGGAGCTCGGGATGCCACCTTGGACGTGCCTAGGATACCCCCGTTTTTTTTTTTCAATGTTGTGCTTTTTGTTTTCTCGACCATGTATATGAATCTCCATAACTCATCTCCATAACATGCCCGCTATGAATGTGTCTTTTGTAAATTCGTCTAAGTGACGGTTGTTTTTGGGAGTATATATAATATAAAATCTGCTTTCAATGTCATGTATTTCTTGTCTATTTCCTTCTGATGTCCATACATTACAGATCTTGTCTATTTCCTTTTGATGTAACTTCTTGTCTATTTCTTGTCTATTCTTCAATGTTTTAAATATATTCACCATTCTCGAAGTTTTTTCCCAAACTCGAAAGTTTTGGGAACATGTAATCTAATGTCTAATTGCATGCATGCTGTATGTACATTCTTTTTATCTGCTTTCTCAGTATATCCTTCAATGCATTTTAAGTGTAATCTGAATACCATTGTCTTAAGCTGTCAATGATCATTGTCAATGATCATGTTTAAGTGTAAGCTGAATACACTTGTCTCTTCATTTCTCGAGTTGTATTGCATGGGCTCAAGTTTCTAATTGTACACGAAGTTTCCATTGCTCAAAAATGTTATTTTTTTTTT
Source organism: Isoetes taiwanensis (assembly GCA_021234155.1). Taxonomy (NCBI): domain Eukaryota; kingdom Viridiplantae; phylum Streptophyta; class Lycopodiopsida; order Isoetales; family Isoetaceae; genus Isoetes; species Isoetes taiwanensis. Next base: position 4,775,681 of record JAJEKV010000043.1, read on the forward strand.
TTTTGGTGCCGGACTTTCTAACTGTCATTGAACTTTAGATGCTAAAAACCCATCCGCTTTTTTAACAGGCTCAGGTCCCTAATTGTTAATATGGTTCCATTGCTAAAAATTCCCATCATTACTTTTATGACTTCTAAAGTTCCAACTTGTTCAACTAAATAACCATCCTTTAAGATTAAAGTCGAGTAAACTTGGTTATTGAGCAAGCATGAATATGAAAGCCTTTCCAAACCCAAGTTACATATAAGACAAGATACATAAACCAAAAACACCGCCAAATTGGTGTCATATCAAATCGAAAGTCTTGCAAAAACAAAGAAAGTCTTGCATGAACTATTAGTCTTACATGGATTCAACAAGTATTAGTTCACGGGAATGGTAAAGTCCAGCAAGAAACATATTGTTAAGTAGCAACCAAATTTAGAGAAAGCTCGCAGGAATTGAACCCCGCAAAACCATTAACCACTTGAGTTTGCAAAGCTAGTTCACAAAGGCTTACATGAACTAATCAAAGCAAAGGCTTACATGAACTAATCAAAGAAATGTTATAGCAGATGTATTTTTGGATTCAACAAGTATTAGTTCACAGGAATGGTAAAGTCCAAAGAAGAAACATATTGTTAAATAGCAACCAAATTTAGAGATAGCTGCAGGAATTGAACCTGCAAAACCAACTGCCTTTCTTATGCTTTTCTATCCATTAAAGCACCAAGTATTTAATGCACAATGTAGATGGAGATTTACATTCCTTGCATTTTACAGAACACTCCCTTCTATAATTAATCTTTCTATCATTCAAAAGGAAGTAGAAGTCACCATTCATTGCACATGTATTCAAGAACCCCCGACATTCATGTAAAGTCCATTCTTCCTCAACATGCAACACCTTCTCCGAAATGGGCCATCAAAACCAATGACTAAATCCATAAGGGGTGAGTTCTCGGTCCATGATCTTCTATCGATCTCCAAGCCCGCTGGCATTTCTCCCATACACGCTTCCTTCTCTCAATAAAAAAATTGATGTATAGCATCTGGCTACACAACTTGTAACTGTTTAACACCATAGAAATCAGAAATGAGTTCAATACAATTAGAATCAAGTAAAACAGATATATGCAAATGTAAAACCCGAGGCTAAAACTTGTCAATCCTCACCTAAATATAAATGTGTCATTTGTGGAGTGCACCTTGTGATTTGCTGCCCGGTTTCATGATCCCTTTCCTTCCACCGGCCGTAAAATATACTCTCCGGACTATTAGAGGATACACCCTGATTGTATAAGTCTGGGGTGCAATCCTAATTGAAGTTTCAGATTGAAATAAATAAGAGAAAACATGAATTGAAGAAACACTTTAAATGAGCATCTCACTCCTCCTCTTTCCCTAAGATTCTTAAATACTTCTCTCGCCCAAATGATCTCTGCAGATGTCACAACAGCTTGGTCCACCAAACTCAAGACCTATAAGTTTCAAACCGGTAGATCAACCTCTACCAGCTTTCCAATTCCTTTACCCCGATATCTGTGAATGATATGCATGAAACTATATACCTCTTTCTTTCAAGCTCCTCATGGTGAATCCTTGAACAATGAGATGACCAACTCGCAATGGTACACTTCAAGTACACTAGTTATGCTCTTGGTGAAACAACATCAAGAAAATCCGAGGAGCAAAGCTTAATTGGGTTCAAGAGAAGGAAAGGAATGCTTCATTGAAATAGACTCCTTTGCCATGTCGTGAGAGTCATATGCATGCTCCACAACCAGATCCATTACAACCTTACCTCCGTGTCCAAAAACAAATTCTTTTACTCGTCCTTCCAATGGGCTGAGCAGCTTGGACTGTTTAGCCCTTTTTTTGACACCATGGTAGCCACCGCAACATGCCTCATTATTACCTGTGAACCAATTCTCCGAGATGGAGCTTTTCCCATTCGCCTTCTTCATTCTTGTTATTGCATAAGAAAACGGACATCGCCCCCCGATCTTGGCATCCTAAACGAGAAAAGAATCCTCGAATCCAAAACCATGATCACAAAGAAATCAAATGCCAAAACTAGATTAGAATGTTACCCTCGCCCGCTTGATCGAAAGTTGAGTTTAGGCTAGACCCGCGGAAGGTCGCTTGAGAACCCTAAACCAGTTTGGTGCTGATTTTAAACTACTAATTGGGAGTCAGTTTTTTTCATGCATTAACTATTGGATGCTCGACAGGGTTGCCCTTAAGGGGCTATTTATAGCCAAATGGCTATATTTTGAATATTTTCAAAAATGAGATACTAAATCTGAATAGGTTACTATTGAAAATAAATTATATTCTTTTGCCAAAGTTTTACCATTTCGTCCTACCACTTTCTTAAATTAGCCATGTATTTTTAAGCTCAGATCTAGAGTTTCGCCTCTAGTTCCATGGATCTAAGTGTTTAGGATCATAGATTATCCCCTTAACAACATTGTAGATCAAGTAATTGTTTGCTAGCTCTAGTGGACCATAGTAGAATACTCAAAAAATCAACAACTACTCAAATTTTGCTAAACATAATAGGTTTCCTTAATCCCCGTAAGTTGTATGTGAATTGACATCTAATTTATTTATTTCAATTACCACATTAACGTTGGCAAGGTTCGCCAGAGTTTCTATGAAACAGTTCTAGTCGCAAAAAGTAATCGCCTACAAAATTAATATAGAAAGCTTATGATTCGCCTCACCTTCTAAATCACGCCTATGCAGATATGGCCTTAAGGGCAACCCTGATGCTCGATGCAATACATTGTAGTTATTTCAGACCTCACGTAAACAAGATTCCTAAATATCTAACATATCTTTAGGGGATTTCATGCACTACTTTCTAAATATTTGGGGCATCCCCCTTGCCATGTAGACATGCCATTTGAACAAAGAGCAAGCCCCTTATTGGTGGATTGCAAAATCTGATGTGGAATTTCAAGCATTTTTTAAAAGGATATTCTAAGACCCTATATTTTCTCTAATGTGTTGTCCTCTGTGTATAAGATTATTGCGAAAGCCCTGGCAGAGAAGTTGAAGCCGGTGATGACTTCTTCTATTAGTAAGGTGCAGTCTGGGTTTGTCCCTGGGAGGAACATTTTGACTAATGTTGCCGCAGCTTATGAGGGCCTTTATTGGGCCAGGAGAACAGGTCAAGGCATTGCCTATCTTAAGCTTGACTTTGCCAAAGCTTACGATAGTGTCCATTGGGAGTTCTTGTGCTCCAAGGGGCAAAACTTTTGATAATGATCCTTGGACCTCTGAAGGCGGCTTAATTTTGTTCAGAAAGAGATCTCTTTGTCTATCTCAAAATCCAAAATTGATGAAGACAAGAAGAGATTTGAGCTAAATCAAGTTAGATTGAAGGAAAAGCAACCCAAAATTGTTTTGATCTAAGCTGAGAATTGCACATGTGCAGATTATCCACATCCTGGAGTAGACCTGCAGTAATGTATATAACTACAAAAAGCATTGCCATGTGATGTTTGAATGTAGGAATTACTATCTATGCTTACCAAGATCCTGGAGTAGACTTGATACTATAGACCCATGTGTAATTATATGTATAGGTAATCCCTACATTGCCATGTGATGTTTGAATATAGAGATTACTATCTATGCTTACCAGTTACCAAGATTATCTATCTAGACCATAGATAGTAATCTTCATTTGTGGGCTATGCTCATAAGCGAGGATGCAAAATACTCTAATGTTTGAGGCAATATACTAAATGGTGTTGATTTCGTATATGTATCATATGGTTTTAGGGAGTACAAAAGAGGCTCTCGCTGCTCTATGTCACCCCCCGTGTGAATATGCACCCAAACCAAAGGGGGTTTTAGGGGTGTCGGGTGTAATAGTTTGGGTCAACTGAAAGAATTTTGGGACCCTTCGGGGCCTTGGGAATTGTGTAGAAATTGATGAACAAAGTAGAAAACATATGTAATGCTATTACAGACATATTTAATAGATTTTATTGATATGTTTATTTAGGAATTAAAAATAGCAAATAAAATAGAAAGCAATATATAAAGATTATATGCTTCAATAAGGGTAGTGATATAAGACCGAGATAAGATAAGATAAGATGAATTTTTATGTCCATGGGAACCCAACGGGTTATAAGATGACACATGCAAGGGCAACAGCCCATCTAAAACCTAGGGACTAGGCCCCATCACCAAACACAATAAGCAAATATTAAAAGACTACCAAAAAGAAGATAATGCTAATGCTAATGGTAATTTTGTGCTTCTAAAATTATCTAGACATAGCCAGTCCAAGGATTGGAAGGCCATTGGTTTAGAATAATTGCTGCACCTCCCCTGTACACTGCCCATTTCTTTTGCAGGCGGGCTGCCCTCACCTTGCAGAGCTCCTCCTTACGGTCTATTCTATTCTATTCTATTCTTACGGTAATGTAGAAAATAGCAATAATGCTACCATTAGGATATTTTCAAATAAATATGTCATTCCGCATGTGAACTTATCAGCCAACCTCTAAGGTCCTCACTGTTATGATGGAATAAAGTTGGATATGACACTTTGTTCTCTATCAGAAGGTGCAACCACCTTCACCTCCATAATCTTCATGCAACTAGGAGCAAGTGCAGTAATTTATTTGCTCGTCTGATTGGTGAATCCATGAAACATGGTAGATTCTCTATTGAGAACAATGTTACTATATAAGTCCTCTGATATCCACATCACACTTCAAGATGGATTTGTATGTTGTCTCATGGATGCCTGCATCCTCCATGCTAATTAAGGGAGGCTGAAATATAACCTATGGGTATCTGTGCACTCAACTCCAAGAAACTATAGCCTAGTGCTGGTATTCCTATCTTTAAGGATCGCAATCACAAGCATTTATGCATAGATAAGCTTTGGAGATCTACTACGTAACAATGAAGCACGTGCTTTACATATTGTTGTTTAAGAATAACATCGACGCCTTGGATGTGAAGCCCCATGTTTGTATCATGAGCATTGTACATCTACTCAAGTAACACTTTTTAAAATCAAGACTTTCCAAATTAGCATTGTTTCAATGATTGATCGTAAATTTTGACAGAATGTAGGGCCAGTGTGAGTATCGTGAAGGATCAACTTCCTTACTCCTGATATTTCTTATAGTATCATGAAGGATCAACTTCCTTACTCCTGATATCGAAGCTTGTCCTTATAGTAAAAAAGATTGCCTTCCTTCTTAAACTTCTTGTAGGCCTCCCTTTCCTTTCTTATCCTCGCTTCCTTGCAAAGACTAGTCCAAATTTCTCGAAATTCTTTACTGGAGGGGATAACATCTCCAATCTTCTTGCCAAACTCTCTGTTGAGGGTCGAAATAACATTACAATGCACTCTAGTCGCCAAGGGCCGACTAAATAATGCATCTGCAACCACATTCAATTTTCCTGGCTTGTATGATATCTCAAAGTCATATTCTTTCAGGAATTCCATCCAATGTCTTTGCCTTAGATTGAGGAGTGGTTTCATGAATATGTACTGGAGGCTCTGGTGATCAGTATCTAACTGAAAGTTTCTTCCCAGAAAATAATGCCCCCATTTAGGGCCCTGACGATGGCTAGAAGCTCCTAATTGTGGTTGGGTAGCATTGCTCTGCGTCATTTATCTTCTTGGATTCGTATGCCACAACTCTGCCCTCTTGCATAAGTACTTCCTCGGTGGCTATTTTGCTTGCATCAATTTCCACAAGTCTATCTTTATCTAGGTCTGCAATATCAGCATCTAGGTCTGCAATATCAACATCTATCTTTATCAGCTTGCGGAAGGAAACTTGGACATTCCTGACTCAATGATCCATTCGGTCTTATGAATGTCTTCTTCCTTGATTCTTATCTGATGGTAACCGGATCTCAAGTTAATTTTGGAGGAGCTGGTCCATCAAGTCATCTACCCTAGGCAAAGCATATTTATTCTTTACCGTCTAGTTATTCAACTCGCGGTAGTCAATACACATCCTTAAACTTCCGCCCTTCTTTTTTACGAAGAGGATGGGTGCCCCGAAGTGTAATGCGCTTGCACTAATGAATCCGAGTTGTAGCAACTCCTACGATTGCTCTTTGAGCTCTCCCGAGCTCTGAAATGCTCATCCTATACGGTGCCTTACTGGTAGGCTTAGCATCTAATGCTAATGTAATCTTACATTCCACGCCTCTATAGGGCGGCAACTCACAGATTTCATCCAAAAAAACATCATAGAATTCCTTAATTAGCCTCGCAACTGCTCTAGGCAATTGTTTCACACTTGACTCACCTTGATGCTTCGTGTCAGGCTCAATGGTCCTAGCCTAAGAATGTACGCAACCTTATCCTTCATTATGCATTTGTGTAACTGCTTCAAGGACATGCACTGCATTATAGAAGGGACTTCCTTACCTTTGACCACAAAACAGTTGCCTCGGATGCCATGATCGAAATCTCATGCTTGTCGCAGTCGATCATTGCCTTTGCTGGCTTCAAGAACTCCATGCCGACTATAAGGTCATACTTACCAATGTCCATGACTTCTGCCCCCATAGTCAACTTAGTTCTACTTAGATCTCTGTCAAAATTGACTCTTCTTCCCTTGATGTGGCAGATTGCCCCACTTGCCATATTGACTGGCCTTGTCTTTGATTTGAGATTCTTGGACTTCAACAATGCCGACACAAGGAAAGCAAAATTGTGAGAGCTACTTGTGTCTATGAGAACTACATAGGGCTTATTATCTATGATGCCCTCTGTTGAGATAACTGTAGACTGGCCTTTGATATTACCTGACTCAATTGCTGCACATATTATACACTCACCCTCAATGTAGTCTTGTGCCTCCTGTTGGTCGTCGCCATCGCCATCCATTTTCATTGGCTTAACTCCCAATCAAGCACAATTTCATTAAATTGAGAAATTTCGTGATTCCAATTAGGGACAAAATTGTTTTTAAGACAAATTTTAGGGCATTTTATACAATAACGTGGCGCCATTTAGCATTTTGTCACACATATTTTGTCCAAAGTTGGAGCCATTAATATCAGAGGCAAACAAAAAACCAGCTAAAAAAACAACGTTGCAACTTAAATTAGCAAGATTTAGATATTTTTACACAAAGAATGACATTATTAATTTCTCAAATTGAGAAATTTATACACATACACAAAACTTGTACGCGAAGCAGCGCATGAATATTGACTTGTTAAAAAAAATAACTAAAGAAATTCATCGTTGAATTGAATCAGGGCCACTAATAGAAACATGATTTCCTCTGGCAACATTCATAAGAAGGTCAAATCCTAATGTTGAATGATTGTTAGCCTAAATGCATTTAAAGTTAACAATACAAGGAATTATTAAAAGCAATGGTCAGTTACTAGATCCTTAAGAAAAAGGAATTATATTACCAGTATAATTCATTATGAAGCTCAAAAGTTAGATTGCAACATTTGGATTGGTTGCCCTTACTTAAATCAGAATCCTATTCATCTTAGTGCTTTGCTGGTTATATAGAACAATTGGTCCACCCAATTCTTCAAGAATTTAAGCCTCCATTGTGGAAAGTACCTGTAGATGTAATCATTTGATGTATAAACTTTGATGTAATAACTTATCTTAATTAAGAAGGATGGAGGCCGTCTTCTTTGTGGCAAAAGAGTGTCGTCCTCTTTGTGGGAAAAGAGTGTAACACTCGAATGCCTGTGCAACACTTCTCGTGTTACGGAATAGTTTTCATGTTAGAAGACATGCCCCATGTCTCTGCGACATATGTGGAACACTTCCTAAGATACTAGGACCTATTATCAGCCCTCATAGGGGGGATATCAAGCCCTATTATGCCTATTAAAGTTCTTGTACACCTTATACATTTACATGGCATTTTATACATATATGCATTTTAAAATTCCAAAGTTTTTGTTTGAGTATAAGATTCCCATTTGGGATTTCACTCGTTTGGCTCCTCCTTTGCTATGTCCTTTTTGTTCTTGTTGTACCTCACCATATCCAAGTGAGCGAGGGAAACTACCGGACTTTGTTCCGTCCCTTTGTTGCTTTCCTTGCTAGAGTCATTGTGTATATGATGGATGTTGTGTCAAGCTTTGGATGTATGATCTTCGCTCTACAATCCCTAGCCTAAAGAGTATTTGATGCATTTGGGTAGGATGCTCTTAGTGTAGAGGCTTTTGAACCTATTCGGTTTCCAAGTCAAGTGCACATGTGACTTTTTATGGATTAACTAGAAGAATGACATATCTTTGAGGATTCATGCAAGTAAGGTGCAATCCAATCTAGCATTGATGAAGGTATCGATAACACTCGCCTTGTTAGTTGGAAATGCCAAAATGGGGTGGTTAGAGTTATTTGATGTAGAGAGCTTGGAGGCGAGAATCGCCTCCTTTCTTCCAAGTGAATTTTGTTCTAGTGGATTCTATTGATATCGATCCATTATTCTCCATGGAGTTCTAGGCTTGTGCTTAGTTAGGTCGTTAAGGTAGATACAGGTGGATGCCCGGGGCAAGCCTTGAACTGCTTTGAGGTATCCTATGGGCTCTGCTACAAGTGATGTGGTTTTCAAGCCCACAATCCACGCCTTTAGCGTGTTTATGGTTGATCTTCTCCGTACATGATTTTGGAGAGGAAAGGACGAAAGTTGATCCTTAGCCTATTGCATTATAACTTGCAAACAGTCCATAGCCATTTTGTCTTTAGGAAAAGTCCTCAAGACTATGACAGCCCTCCCATGTCAAGCCAACATGGGACCTTCTCGGGCTAACCGGAGGAATGTCATATGTTGAACGTTGGCCTTGCTAGTTGGAAATGCCATGAAATGCAGGGGCCATTAGAGTCCTCGTGATGTGGAGAACTTGGAGGTAGACTCATCTCCTTTCCCTGTGGGGATGGTGCTCTAGTGGAATTCTATTGGTATCAATCCACTAGTCTCCATAGAGTTTCTAGGCTTGTGCTCAGTCGGGTTGTTAAGTCAGATGTCGGTGAACTGGGTAGCACTATGTGCTCTATTAGGTGCTATTATGAGCATTCTGGTCTCTAAGCCAAAGGTCTTGCCTCCACCGTTTATGGTTGCTGCTCTCCTCATTGGATTTGAGGGGCCGATGGAAGTGGATCCTTAATCCTATTGCACCATAACTTGCCAACAAGTCAATAGGTCTCTTGTCTTTAAGAAAAGGACCCAAGACTTAGTACTAACTTCCTTCTTTGGGTAAGATCTAACTTATAAGCTAAGGCATTGCATAAGCATAGATATGTATCCCTTTTCTCTCTAGCTTATTGTGTCTTATTTTGGGTATTCTAGGGTTCGGTCATGCATCCTTCCCTTCCACGTGGGTCACTCCATGTGTTGGGGCTCGATTGTGTTTCATCTAAGGACTTCACAACGTGCTTCAAACCTAAGAGACTTTTGTAGCTGCAAGGCATACTATCAATCAACTCTTGAATATCGAAAGACACTTTAAGTCATCTATGAAGGAGGCCCAAGAACTATTTCAAGTTGACAGTGGGGTAGTAACATGATCAACGATGTAGGAAGACATGATGTGAGAGGAATCCAACGTCGGATTTGGGAGGAATCCAATGTCGAGGCAAATTGTCAATGTAGAGTTATTTTCTATTCTATTTTCTTGATATTTCACATCAATTGAATACTAAGTCCATCTTGATCTGCCCATTTATATTTGATGTGGCCAAAGGAGAGGCATCTAATATAACAACAAAGAACGAGGATGCGGAGAACTATACTTATGACATATAGCTTCATACGAAGAGAGACTAAGAAGAGCAGGTTCTTACATCCACTTAAAACTAACTTATCTATGCCATCCCACTTTCATCAACTCTTGTTTGTGCAAAATGGCCTCTAAAGGGGCTTGTTGTTCAATAAGAGATTAGAAGGAGGAAGAGGGTTGGGTTGGATAGCATTGTGTAGTGGATCAAGTTGGAGGATATGTGTACTTTTATTTGCCCCCTTTTTTTTTTTAGTTCAAAGATCCTAGATTAAGGTATTGGAAAAAGAGAGAATCCAGAGAAATGGTCAAACATTGATTATTAGTTCTTACCATAAACAAGGTGCTGCGCACGGAGGGTTGCCCTCCATGGCCCGAGGGTGAAGTGGCTTAAATCATAATTCAGAGTCATATTTTCACAATCAATCAAAATTGCTACTTCAAAACAATACAATGCTTGCTACCATGATTTTATGAAAATTGGCCTGAAGAAATCTCCGGTCCTCGACATGGAACAAGGACCGCAAAAGCATAAGGACTGATAATATGTGCACTAAATTTCGATGGGTTTGCACAGCGGAGCTTTGCATTTAGCATATCTATGCTTAAAAAGCTTTGCACATTATAGTTTGATCTTTTGGTTGTCTCAAATTGCTAGTGAGACAAAAAGGAGGGGTTTGGGGGGAGGGGGGGGGGTGCAAAAGGACTTGGGAACTGTCAATTGTTTTGCATGTCAATTTTGTTCAGGACATGGAAGAACTCGATCTTATAAATTAAAGAAGGTTGCTAAGAATTTAATAGCATGAAATGGAAATTGCAAGCAAAGTAAAGCTACTTAAAAATGCAAAGGCATGTCTTTTGTTGCTCAATAGTTATGGGTCGAGTTCTGAGCCTAGGCCTATTGAAGGCAATGATTTGGAGTCCGTGGTTCAGCTCGAACTTGCATTTACCCTGGCTCTTCAATATCCTTTGGCGCAATGATCGAGGATCTGTCTTTGTTGTAGCCAATGCTCTATTATTGTCAAGAAATGCTCCTGGCAAGAAATGCTCCTATACATGTAGCGTCTTGGACGTAGTGTCAATGTCACCGAACATTGTTAACTCTTTTCGCCATGTTGTCGTTGCCACACATCTCGTGAGACACCGGTCCGACACTACCTTGTTGCAAGCATTGCATATCTTCACGACCTTGTTGTCGCCGGTTATATTCAATCTCAATGTGTTGAGACGCGACTTCCAAGAATATTTGATTAGTGGAAAGCCGTATCAAAAAGGTGACAAGCAAGAGCAATTTTGGCTTAGTTTTAGGAGCGTAAGATATGCCTTGGTATTGCCTAGGACGTGTGCTACTAAGACTTCTTTGTGAGTGCCACCACTACGCCATCATTTGGTAACTATAATTCATCCAGTGGTAATAAGGAAAGCAGGACTTTAGGCCCTTCAATGGATGCCACCTCGGTGTTCCTTAGAATCTCTATGGTGTTCACACAATCTTCGAACTCATACAACGGATTTATCTTCCTTACATCAAAATTACATATGGAGACCCAAAAGCCTGATCTCAACACGGTTTGCAATTCCACGCCCCCTTCATCGCTCTGCGTAGCTATCGTGGATTGTGTGCATTGCATGCTCATCCACGACGTCCACATTTAACGCCATGTAACTTTTGGATGTTGCTCGTAATAGATTCCCATATTGGATGAGAACGGCACATGTATCTTGCTTCCAAGAGTAACGAACAAACAAGTTGATTTCTGGATTATTCTTGTTGACTTCGGATTGGGCATGTCAACAGAATCCCCGATTGTCGCGACGCTTGGTGCCTTTGGATGATGCCATCCTGACTTTGTCACACTAGTTAATGGGATTCGAAAGGAACGACAAGCAATGGAGGTTAATGACGACAATCAATGGAGGTTAATAACGACAATCAATGGAGGTTTACTTGTTGATGTTTGGAAGGCTCGCTCCTCCACCATTTTTATATATGGCAAAAAAGGGTTTTCTGCATTTTTGGATCATAAAGGCACCTTTTCGTAAAATGCAAAGTATTGGGTATGACATTATCATCACAGAATTTCTAACAAGGGGTGCATGCGTTGTCCTTTGTTGTCAAGAAGAGAAAGATGGTCCAAGACCCATCTCTCATTGCTTATAAGTTGCTTATTGAAGAGCATTTCTGATTTGCCTCTTGAAAACCAAAGGACCTACCATTTGTTTTCCTGTAATAACTCTATTGCTAGTTTATCATCTGCATTAAATTCCTACACTTGGTTGGCTTTATATCTAGCTCTCTTGCACGTTTTGGCGTGATCCTCAATATTCCGAAACCTAATCAAATCACGTATTTGCTACGGCATAACCAAAGCATCATCTATTGTGCTTGTCAACAAATGATACTATTAAATCCAGAGCCCTTTCACCGAATTCCCTATATTTTGAAAGCTAAGACGACAAAGTCAGGTATTCCGAGACAAGCAAAGTCAACGCATTGTTTCTCACTAGCTAATGATTTGCATTAGAAGTTTTTAGCTTGGTTTGCAATGCACTAGGTTTAGCTTGGATTAATATATTTCCTTTTATGATCCTCTATATTTGAATCCTCCCATGTCTACTATTTTATACCTTAAAGTTATAGTAAACAAAGCAAATGTCTCGTACTAACATCACTAAAACCCCTTTATTTGTTTTTCAAGTCATTTGAGTATAGTGAGTCTTGTTTAGAATTTTTAGATCGCATCGTGAGCTAGAGCTAGGCCATATATGACTTTGAACCATAGCCTATCTCATAGTTACATTTCCATGGCATAGTATATTCTATGCAAGTTAGGCTACTTGCAGATTGACGACAAAATCTTGCTAAAAATCATTGAACTACATTATTCTTAGCATCTACATATAATGCGGCGCAATGTTTCCTGCACAAGTTCTGTGAGAATGAAGAGTCGCAAAGACGACGCAGCCTTCTTTTTGAAGGGTTGTTCAACCAAAGATAACAAGCAACTCGTAAAGATCCGATAAATAAGGTTTTAATGAGCCGCATACCATTCTTCGTGTCCTAAGGTTTCTCCGACCGGTGCCAACCAGAATATCGCGGAAAACAACTCTAAAGAATGAACATGGCCGTCACGGACCTTTTACGGTAAAGATTTCCTCTATAGCAATTGACATAGTGAGACTATACTTCCCTCTTCCTCGTAGAAGGAAAATTTGCTTGCTCGACTTTTAAAACCCAAAACCAACAGCTTGAGAAATATCTCTTATCCTTTTGTTCAAGTATCCGGACGCTATTCTTAATGTCTTTTGGAGCATAGTATCCAAGCTCTCCCTATCAATGTCTGTGCCTTTAGGATATTCTTTTGCCTTTCAATATCTTACTACGCATAACATTTTCTAATTTAGAATCAAGAGGATTCTTGCCGCCTCAGTAGAGCATGAATTAATGAAAGCCCAAGAAGAGATGGAAGAACAATCAACACAAGAGTGTTACCGTGAGTTTTTTGCAAGAATTTTTTATAAAGCCCAAGAACGCGGAGCTTAAATAATCGATAGTTGAACATGAATCCCAGTTTTTACTTTCTAAACCCTTCTTTCTTTCTTTAAAGATTTACGCAAGATGAGAATCAAGTTTAAACATGGCTTCATCATCTAAATCAGAAAGCTCCGCCTCATCGAGCTATCCGCCCCATTGTTGCAAAGATCTTGAACCATGTCCTGTTTTGTTTTGCACATTTCCCTTCATAGTATGCATCCAGATTGCATTTTGACCACTTTTCTTTGTCTCATCCTCCTGAATCGCCCTCCTCTGGTTTCATCATTGACATCCTTGTCGGGTTCACCATCCTCATCACCCTCATCCATTTCACCATCTTCATCCGAGACTTTAGTCTTCAAAGCCAAATAAATCATCATCATTGTTGTCATCAACTAAATTATTTTCATCGTCCCGATTTATGTCTTGATCCGCCAACTTCTTTTCTAACAACTTGCAACATTCTATTCAAACCGAGATGGAGTTATATCATTGCAAAGATATACTTTAACCACTGCACAAACATCTAGTAACCATGTCAAGATAATATAGAAAAACGAATTTGCAAACAATGTTGTGTCGTACCTCTTCACCGGCCGTCCAGGATAGGTGCGTATGAACTTGCTAATAATGAAAGAACCACGCCTAGCACCACGCCATTTATATCTGGACTTCCATCGTGGGATTCCTCCATTTCAATTGCAAAATCAATTTGTTGCCCAAATGCTTTCAACATATCAAAAGCTCCATAGACATTTCAGAATCGCACTGTGTTCCAACCATGCTTCATACATCAATTGTGTTAACAGAGAGCGATTGTTCTCGCAATCTTTTAAGATGTCTTCATTCTTTCCCATATCAATGTGCAAAGAATTGCAAGGTTAAATCACTACCTCGATGTGTTCATCGGGCTTATGTTCTTGAGATAGCTTTGAAGAAACTTACAAGAGAAGAAATCTTAGAGATCTGCAGATTGCATTAAAATAATGGTAGAATCCTCGCCCCGATGTAGTTCCGATAAGTGGAATTAGGATTGATTCCAAAGTGTATGCACATCAAACTAACAACTAGGCAATTAGAATCCTTCTTAGTAACACTTTCACTATAGTCACTTTTGAACCGAACCAAATGACAGTTGACTACACTTCTGCAAACAGGCAATTACAGGGATAAGCTGCTTATCACCATTGGAAGCCCATTTGCATAAATCTGCAACAAATTGTTGTGCAGACTTATAAGCACTAAGATGATGCACTCTTGCATGGTCTTGTTCTGATTTTCTTCGTCAAGCCATTTTTGCTGCCAAGATGGAGTACTACATATTATTCTCAGATTCGGCCGAAGTTCTTTCATTTTGAATCTTCATAAAGACATGGTGACCCGCCTTGCTTTTGTCATCTCCCTAGTTTGGCCACTATAGTGATTTATCGGTCGATTTGGGATTGAATCTTGTGAGGCATGGCTTTTCACTAGTCCCAGGACACTTCTGGTTGGGACTGGTTAGCTTCACGCATATGCAAGGAAGATCTGGTATTCTGTTGCTTCAGAATTAGTTTACCTTCTCATAAATCACAATCATCCCCATACATACTGGTTTCTACTATTGGCACATCATCGACCGCTAGGTGCAAAAGATATATGTCCGCCAAAGAATATATATGGGACAAAGATTATCCGGGTTCAATGTTAAAAGATGTCCCGCAAAGATTCTTACCATGTTCTATTGAGGTATAATTTTCAGATGAACTGAAAGCGGTGGCCTTCCATGTCGTTATGTTGGCCGAAATGGCATATTGTTGATGAAGGCCACCGCACCATCCATCCATCCTACCCTTCCAAGGAGGTCAATGATACAATTATAATGTTCTACTATTGGAGTGATGTACTTCCCGCCATAAGAACGAAGCAATGCAACCCACCATTGCCCATGCCATCATGGCTACACATGCCGAGAGGATACTCCCAAAAGTCACTTCATCGTGTCTAATACCTTCCACCCGCATGTCCTCAAACATCCGAATGGCATGCTTACCTAGACCATTGGGCATATCTTTGAGATCATTGCATATATGAAATTACAATCTGTTGAGGTAATTGTTTAAATAGGTGGAAAGCTTTTTCCAGATGCCCCCTAGCGTGCATATGCACTAACCATGGTCTGTCCAAGAAATCATGTCTCGCCCATGATACTACATTCCGCTTTGGCATTATTTCAAATAGAGCCAATGCCTCTTGAAGATGTCCATGTTGGCTATATGTCGCAATCATGGCATTCCATGAAACAACATCCCGGCCCGCATATGTTCAAACAAGTTGGCAAGATTCTCTCAAGTTTCCCCATTGAGCATATGTCTGCGAAAGTATGCTATTCCATGATACTAAGTTCTGTCGGGCATTTGGTTAAAAGCATTAATGTACCGCTTTGACATTCCCCCGCCTAATATAACCTCGCAATGATGCAATTCCGGAGACCATGTCCCTATGTGGCATTTGCTCAAAAAGCTGGAAGGCTTCTTCATGGTGCCCATGATGGATATATGCTGCAATCATAGAATTCCAGGAAACCACACTACGTTGAGGCATTTTTTGAAACAGAGCACCATTGACGTCACCTACCTGGCTATATGCAGCAATCATGGTATTCCATGTGACCACGTTCCTTTGAGGCATTCGTGCAAATAGTTCATTCAAGGTCTCCGTAATCTACCTTGCCGGACATAACTACCAATCATAATATTCCAAGAAAAACAATTCGACAATTCATGTTGTCAAACATTGCCACGGCTTCTGTAAAAGCTCCACATTTACCATACATCTGAACAAGCAAATTCCCCAGAAAAACATGCTGCTCTAGCCCATTTTCAACTAAATGAAAGTGAATCCGCTTACCTTCCCATAGAGTTCTGGGCAGAGCACCTCTCCATTTTCCAACTCGTAAACAAAGACGCTTCATGAATGCAACTCTAACACTATTTAATGATCCCGATGTGCCTTGTTCTTCCTCATCTTCTAGACGAACAAAGATCCGTGTTTTGAAGAAACACCATATTTTGCTTCTAGCTCAATGGCTCACGGTTTTGCCGGACCTTCAATTTTGTTTGCTTTCTTTATGGCTAATTTAGACCTTCAATCTTTGCTTCCTTGCTTTATCCATGATGCAAGCCGCTTGTACTTTCGGAACTCCAAAGTGATAAAGGAAAAACTCTACGATTTTCTTCCTAGCATATCTTCATCAAAGGTTTGGCGACGCCCCGGCCACCTAGGTTACGGTAAGAAGATCACCGAGAGTGGAACTTAAACTTTGATGCCCCCTGAGGAGTTCCCTTCATCGAGTTCCTCTATCTGGCTGCTCTTTCTTTTACGCAACACCCCTTTGTCGAAATTGCTTACGCTATATCTTCTCAAAGATAGAAAAGGAGTGCAAGGGAGCCAGAAGATGGAATATAAAAAGTGAAAGGAATAGCTTCAATCTACCTCGCCAGTTTAGCGGTTCAAAAATCCGCGATCGATAACGCAGCTGACCGCCCCTTTTCTGAGGGAAGAACAGGTTTTTAGCAGTCATCGGCATATCCTAGGTATATTCCAATATATACCTAGAATATGCTAAAAACCCATATAAACAAGGGTTTGCCCCCCTAGGGGCAACCCAAAAAAAGATGGACAGATAAGTGACAACGTTAATAATGGTACTCCACAAATCAAAGCGGTCCACGTGTCAGCATAACGGTCCTAAACGGCTCCCAACGGCTCGTGCAGACGTGGATGCCAGCGTGGACAAGATATGTCTGTAGTTGTTCCATGCTTTAGTTCTGTCTTCTTTAAGCCCGCTTCTACACATTTTTTTTCCTAAATCATACGCCCAATCTTTCTGTTCTAAATCGGCAGCAAGAGCAGCTCCTCCTGATCAATTAGCTTCTGCCATGGCCGGACCGATGGAGCTTGGAATTCCGAGCTGTGGAAACATGTTTATGGCGATAACAAAAGCCGGAACAAAGCCCTTCGCGTTCATCCTTTTCACAACGATTCTTTTTGCCGCTAAAAATCTAACAGGTATTTCTGAAATGCTGTGCTTATTAGTTGAATCTGAGATATGGAGCTCTGTGGTAGAATGCCTTACAATGCCGGTGCTGTTTCTGCTCGTAAATGGCGTGATTCTTTCAATCTGGCTTAGTTCTGGCGGTTCTTTTTACCCGAATGATGGCTGGGGGTCTAATAGCGGCGATGCAGAAGAGGTTCTTGATGCCAAGACGCCATTTAAAACTTTTCCATGCCCTGCTTCTCCGGCGAGCATAAGCATTAGATCTCCCAGAGCTTTTAAGTCCCCTGCTTTTGGCCGCGAAAGCTTCTTAATTGATTACAGGGAAGGGAAAGGTATCAGAATTCAGGCTTTTGATTTCTTGGATGAATCTATTTCTACTGAGAAAAATGCGAAAGTAATTAATACGCCGAAGCTCGAGAAGCAAGAATATAAAGAAGTGGAAAGAAATGATAAGGGCAGCAGAGTTCTTTATGAAAAAAAAAATGCGGAAGAGCAAGCAAGTAATGCGTCGACGAAGTGGGGCTTCTGTTGTTCAGAAACATGATCGGGACGAGCTGAATGATCGCATTGAGGCATTTTGTGCAAAATTTCGGCAGCAATTGAAGCTTCAATCCTTACAAGAAAAGGAAGAAGCTTAGATACGCACGACTCTGTTTCCAAAGATTTTGCCCCCGAGGTTTTTTAAAACATGCATAGGGGTCTAAATCACATAGCACAACTGCCTCTGCTGCATCAATCCAGGTATTTTTCCTGATAAACTTATTTTCAGCCCACTGTAAGATCCAAAATGCATTACCTCCATTCCATAGCTGCTCGATCTTAACCTTTAAGATCACTGGGAACCTTTGTTTTCATTAGTTTCTTCATTTTTGATGTCATTCCCTCAAATTTTAAAAGCAGGGGAACGTTTGACAGTTTTCATACAAGCACATTTGTAGCCTATCAGCACCATGTAAAAGACAAATAAAGGGTCGTTTTCTTCAAGTTTTCATTCATATTCTTTCAACAAGAATGCTTATTTCAGATTAGTAGATAAATTTTTGGGAAAGTTCTAAAAATGCCCCAAAATGCCCTTGTATTTGGTAATAATTGTGAAAATGCCCCAGTATTTTACTTATCAAAATGCCCCCAATTTTTCTATTGTAGAAAGATAGCGTATCCTTTTGCCTCATTGATTTGGTGCATGTTCTTTTGCCGCCTTGATTGATTTCGTGCATGTTTTCTACTTCAATGGGAGAAATAACATCTTATTGATCCGTGATAACTAAATTTAGAAGCAATCGATACATATTAAAAAAATATCTAGAGATTTCTATCGGTTTTCACCATAATCCAACTCCTTTGTTGAATACATTTCGATCGGTTTTCGCCATAATCCAACTCCTTTGTTGAATACATCTTTACATCTATTAGTTTCGTGGCTTATCAAATCCGAGATCCATCATACAACAGGTTTATAATTTATATGTGCCCTATTGCTTATCTACACTTCTAACACACACAATTTAAAGCAATAGTATGTTGAACTCTTGCTCTTGCACACCACAGATCTCTTGAAAACCTAAGCCATACAACTATTGACGAAACACTATTTCACATCAATCAAGAAAAATATGAAGCTGAACAAAAATATGCCAATTACAGAATAAAAATATATCATGGATATTCTCAACTATTGAAAATGACAATGATAACAACATTTGGATAAACATAGATGGTCCATGAGGTACATGAAAGACATTTGTCTTCAACATTATAATCAACCTTCTACGAGGACATGAAATCAATGTCATGCCAGTTGCATGGACTGGAATAGCAAGTTTGTTATTGAAAGAAGCTCGCGCTGCACACTCTACATTCAGGTTACCTTTGGACCTCAACCCCGAGTCAACGTCAGCACTTCGCACAACATGCCAAGATGCAAAAATACTTAGGAAAATGTATTACTGTGGCACGAGATTAGCATGACTCATACTGATGCACTTACAGCAGTTGACACAATCCTAAAAGATATATGACAAAATCCAGAGCCATTTCGGAGGAATCATTATGCTTGTCAGAGGGCGATTTTGTGATAGCAACTCTCTCTCATGAAACGAGCCTCAAAAACAGAAATTCTGCCCAAATGTGTAAAACTCAACCCTCTCCGGAAGAACTTCAAAACTTTCAATCTCATACAAAAAATGCATTTTCTGTCAAGAGAAAATGAATGGTCAAATTATCTATTACACGCCGGCAATGGAATTTGTGTGAACAATGAGGAAACACTAAATGAAAAAATTGTCCAACTACCAAAGCAATGCATTGCTACATCAAATTTGATTGATGAAGTCTTTTGGGTATGATTGACCCGAATAACATGGACCACATATTAGACAAAGCAACTCTCGCACATGACATACCCTGAAATTGAATGACAAAATACTACAAAAAATATATGGTGAGCTCATACATACATTGATGTTGATACACTACAAACAGAAGACGAAAATGACATGAGAGATTTCCCCATTGAGTTCCTCAATCATTTGATCCTGATGGGTATGCCACCATACAAACGGAATATTAAAGAACAATCAATAATAATCTTGCTCAGGAACATGCATCCAACAGGTGACCTTTGCAATGGCGCCCGATCCCAAGTAATTCAAGCAACAAACAGAATCCTATATTCAGAAATCATTGCCAAAACATTCAAAGGAACACGTATCTTAATACCAAGGATAAACTTGACACCTTCGGACAGCCACATACCCTTTAGCAGAAGACAATTTTTCGTAAAACTAGCGTTCCCATTGACAATCTCTAAATCACAAGGACAATCATTAGGAGAAGTTGGCATCTATCTGCCTTCCCCAGTATTCACATATGGTCAATTATATGTTTCTATACCAAGATGCACTTCAAGGAAGTGTCAAAATCTACATTGAAGAAACATTCCAAGAAGGTGCTCTACTGCAGAATGAAAGGATCTTCAGTCCTTGTGTATAAAGAAGCATTGATTGCTTAGAATACAACCAAACAACAAAATCCATCATGCACCAAAGTCAACGTCAAGATCAATTCATAGAAACTCCCAAAAGTTTTTGTCTATCTAAAGCATACATCTTTGTGGCGCTCCTCGAACATATACGACATTTCGGCCGCATACACATACTGAGGACTTTCCCTCCCATGGCGACCAACTTCGCCATGGCGGTGGCCCTCCGTCTATTTCGGGCCATCTATAATACGATGCCCGGAAGAAGGACACGGAGGGGTCATTCGGCCCACGCCTTCAATGGGGCTCCTACGTCGCGGAAGCGTGAATACAAGAGTTAGCATACAGCATAAATCACATATAAATAACCACCACGAAGGGTGGCATATCCATCCAAATACCAACGGCAAAGAATATGCATCTAAACCTAAGAAAACACCCCAAACCCCCAGGTTCTACCCCGGTTCAGACTCCTGTGAGGATAGACTGACGGCTCGGCCTCAAGAGATCAGCAGACAGAGATATAACCCGGGCGTTAATCGGGCATAGAACATCGGCTAGGGTTGTCCACTCCATCCGCCCCTCCTGTGCACACTTTGCAGATGGGTCAATTCACGCTATGGCGTCGCTATAGCCTTCCGGAGACGCAGGCTCGAGGCATCACCCTGCTGAGCCTACTCCAGGGTTCATGAAGCCCGCCCGATGAGGCGTCGGGGAAGCGCCCCCTTCCGTAATCCACAGTGGCTCCATGGGCGAAGCTAGAGAATACGTGCCGCATCGGGCGACCCCCCCAAGATCCGGCACGGAACTTTACTCGCCCTAAATCTACTCAAAGTGCAAGGTGCCCCATACGGGTCACACCTTCCCACCTGTGGAGTGTCGGACCCATACCCGCCCTCCACGTGGACCGGCCATAATGTCTAGCTCGCTATAGGAGTCCTGAGAGCCTTTTATGTTAGTGGCAAGACCCCCACCTCCACTTCACCCTTGTGTTTTTGTGCGGTGCTAAGCCAGTACCATAGCATCTATGACCCGGTGGGCTCTTGTGCACAGGCCGCAACTAGTGGGATGCTACAGGGCTCTATCTAGGAGCATACTACAACACATGGCTCAGAGGTCTCTACCCCCCCGTAATCCCCCCATCTCGAGAATGCTAACTAAGCAAAGAACTATCAATTCATCCTTCGAGCAAACCCAGAATCAAAATATAAAGAGAACTTATGTTTACAACCAAGGGTTAGTTCCTACTACCAGAACACAGAGAGAGCAGAGAAGACAACAGACAAGTGCCCAACTGGGGCGCTACCCTAGAATTCACAGCTATCCTAGCCACCCACCTGAGTTCTGGCTGGACCCGTTACCATTGGGTGCTTCCATCTCCTGGATCTTGGGGTTCAGCTACAACTACACAGGTGAAAAGTACTTGGTCTGGTGGCGCTCAGCGTGACAGGGTTTGGCGCTCAGCTCCTGCTCCTTCTTGGACGAATTTTGGGAGTCAATTAGCAATAGGGATCAGGTTGACAGCCCAATTTGGAAGTCCCCATGTTGGCCAATCGAATTAGGCCAGGTGGCGCCTTCCCAAAGCATTTATTGGCCTAATTAACCCATTTAATATTAATCCCTAGGTTATAGGTTATTATCCTTAATGATTAAATTAACATAGCTAATTTAATCCCTTCTAGGTCAACCCCCTATGTTACAATACCCCATGATGGCGTACCTTTATCGGGTGACGTGTCAGTACATTTATAGGTATACCGTATAAATACGTTACGTATACCGTATAAATACGTGGAACGTCACATTCTCCCCTCCTTAAAAATAATGCTGTCCTCAGCATTGGGGTTAATTAATCAGAGACAGTTACTTAAACAAAAACTGAATTAGGAAGAATATACTTAAGAAAGGAAGATAACTTATTATTTCAAACAGTAATACATTGAAGTTGAAAATAACAAAGTGTGAGCACCAAGGTGCGTTTTACAAACGTATCATCAGAAGAAGTTCAAGGACCGAAGTCCGATTTTTTTCTTAAAGCATCATAGAGGACGAAAATAAGACATGTAAAGCAAGCGAATCCGAAAAGTTGGGTCATCAGCAACCCTCTATACATGGGCAGGTCGCTGAATCGCCTCCGCCCGCACATGTCAATATATAAATATATATCAATAATATAATTAGATTGTGGTTGAAGGGTCCACCCCCTATAAGAAAATAAAAGAAAACTTATCTACAAGGAGCCTAGCATGCCTATAGTTCGCAGTTCATTGTGGCGTAAGGACTGGTCAGGTTCCTATTATCGCCAAGATGAACGCGGCTATGAACTACATGGTTTACAAGCGGCTCGCGGTCATGTCCACATTGACAGTACACCACGTCCTAAGGAACACGAAGGTGATCCCATCGCCGGTAACCGTTGTTAACTTCGATGCATCTACCCCTCTCCGGTTCTCGCGAATCCGGTCTTCAAGCTTACCCGTAGGGGGCGGGGTTGATAGCATCGTTGATGGTGCGGCCTTGAGATTCGCGCATGAAATCCGGATAATGCTTCTCAAGATCTGTTTGCATCACCCACGTGGCATCCTCCACTGGCAAGTGTTTCCACTTGACCAAGTATTGTAGCATTTGAGTCCTCCTGGTCTGTTTATAAGCTCGATCAAGAAGAGTTTCAGGTACTATCTCTAGCTGCTCCTCTGTCATTTCCAGGAGAGTTGGGGTTTCCAAAACCTCCTCTGGATCAGGGATATGCTGCTTAAGAAGACTCACATGAAAAACCTTGTGGATCTTTAAGCGGGGTGGCAAGTCCAGGCGATATGCTTGCTCCCCAATGCGTTCAGTGATTTTGAACGGTCCAGCCCATCTGGGTGCCAACTTCTTGCAATTACCAATCTTAAGCTTGGCTTGTTTTACCTTAATCTTAAGCCAAACCGATTCACCCACCTGGAAGACTCGTGGGGTCCTGTGCTTATCTGCTACACTCTTTTGACGACTGCGTGCAGCTAGCAAGTAAGCACGTACCTCGTCGACCAAAGCTTGCATCTCCAAGAGGAGTTGTTGAGAGACTTCCACTTTCGACACGGGGTTGTGCCATGTGTCAGGAGTAAGGCATTGATAACCATAGTTTATCATGAAAGGAGACATTTTGGAAGACTCCTGTCTCATACTGTTATAGGCAAATTCTACTAGATAAATATAGTCAGCCCATTGGGATTGCTTACTCCACACATAACTGCGTAGCATATCCTCTATTATACGGTTGGTACGCTCTGTCTGACCATCTGTCTGAGGATGATATGCGGTACTCATAGCAAGCTTGGTCTGTATGGTGGTGAAGAAATCCTTCCAAAATGCACTTACAAATTTGGGATCCCTGTCAGATACAATTACCCGTGGCATTCCGTGCAATCTGAAGATCTCCTTTGCAAAAAGCAGAGCAGTATCAAAGGCGGTGTCCGTGGTACGACATGGCAAGAAATGAGCCATTTTCGACAATTTGTCGACCACTACCATTAGCGCATCATACCCACGAAGAGTACGTGGAAGGCCCACAATGAAATCCATGGTTATCACTTCCCACTTAGCGTTGGGCACATCCAAAGGTTGCAATTCTCCTGGAGTCCTTAATTGTTCTGCCTTGGTCTGCTGACATACCTGACACTGCTTGATGTACCTAGCAATATCCTTCTTCATCGAAGGCCAAAAGTAGCTAGAACGGATTTTAAAATAGGTCTTCATAAATCCTGCATGTCCAGCTATAGGGCTGTTATGTGTGTCATGGAGGATTAACTACCATGATCAGGAAGTCTGAGGTACACATAACTTATCCTTGTAATATAGCAAGTGGCCTTCTTTCTTATATGAACGAAAAGTTTCCCGCTCTTTATCTGTACGGGCTTCCTTACTCAAGCTCCCCCAAACATCACAGAACTCGGGATCCGTGGCCAAGGTCTGCTCTATTTGTTTCCCAAACTCACTAGTGAGTGTGGAAATTGCATTACAATGGGTCCGGGTTACTAAAGGATGGCGTGACAACGCATCCGCAACGACATTGTGCTTCCCAGGCTTATAGATAATCTCAAAATCATATTCTTCCAAAAATTCCATCCATCTCCTCTGACGGAGGTTGAGATTCGGCTGGGTGGTTAAATAACGGAGACTCTGATGATCCGTATCTAAGCGAAATCTTCTACCAAGAAGGTAGTGTCTCCAAATACGTTGAGCCTTGGACAAGCGCCAACAATTCCTGGTCATGGGTAGGGTATCGCTGTTAAAGGTGTCGTTCATCTTCTTTGAATCATATGCAATAACTCTCCCTTCCTGCATTAGGACTCCACCGGTAGCAATCTTACTAGCATCGGTTGCCACTAGCTTATCCTTTTCAGGATCAGGCAATGTGAGGACTGGTGTAGACGTTAAAGCATCCTTAAGCCACGAAACCCGACCTGGACTTTTGCTTTCCAATGTTCCATCCAATCCTTCACCTTCACGTGTTTTGTGAGATCAGTAAGAGGTGCGGCAATCGTTGCAAAATCCTTAACAAATTTCCGATAATATCCTGCTAGTCCCAAGAAACTTTGGACGTCCGAGACATTACCCGGAATAGGCCAATCTCTTTCTTGCTTCTATCTTTTGCGGGATCGTAGCAATTCCCTCTGCTGAAATAATATGTCCCGGGTAATCCACCTTGGGAGTGGCAAACTTGCACTTGGAGAACTTGGCAAAAAGCTGATGGCGTCTGAGCTTTTGTAGGGCCAACCTAAGATGTTGTTCATGCTCCTTCAAAGTTTTACTATAGATGAGGATGTCGTCAAAGAAAATAACAACAAAGTCATCTAAGTATTGGCGGAAGATATCATTCATCAAGCGCATGAAAGTTGCAGGAGCATTAGTTAACCCAAAAGGCATAACGGTAAACTCATAATGCCCATATCTCGTGAAAAGCAGATTTATGGATGTCCTCCTCCTTTATTCTTATCGATGGTAGCGGGCGTAAATCAATCTTTGAAATATTTGGCCCCTTACAGCTGGTCCATTAGATCATCGCCCTAGGCAAAGCGTGTCGATTCTTGATGGTATGCTTATTGAGCTGCCTATAATCAATACACATCCTTAAGGAGCCATCCTTTTTCTTAACAAAAGGATAGGGGCACCAAAAAGCGAAACACTAGGCGAATGAAACCTAGGTTTAGGAGCTCTGAAGTTGCTTCTTAAAGCTCTGCCCACTCACGGGGGACTCATACGATGCGGGGGCCTTACTAGTAGGCTTAGTACACGGTTCTAGAAGCGATCTCACATTCGACCCCTACGAAAGGAGGAAGCTTACGAATCTCATCACGGAAAAAGATCACTATATTCTCGGAGAAGGTTAGCAATCCCTTAGGCAAGGTGTCAATTATGCATACGCTTAACATCCGACTCAATAGAGGCAAGTCTAATGATGCAAAGGAGCTTATCCTTGCGTATAGCTTTATCTAAGCGCTTGAGGGACATAATTTGGATAATAGGGTTGAATGGTTCACCTTTTATAGTTCTGTGAGCTCCGATTAGCGGCGTTGAAGGTAACCTCCGTTTTCATGATCTATATTGGCCTTTGCGGTGCCAAAAACTCCATCCGACAATGAGATCATATTTGCCAATGTCCATTAGCTTCGGCACCCAATGCAAGCTGGTGCACTGGCAAGCGCATTTTAAAGTTAATCGCGGCTGACCATGTGTGTGCACGACCTTGCCAATGGCTAAGCGTGGCGGCTTTGGTCGGGACCTCAGCGTTTCAAGCTGCAATACAGGCCATTCTAGGAGAAGCAAAATTATGTGTACTACCGTATCCATCAAAATTATGAAAGGCTTCTTGCCTACTTGGCCTATGGTAGAAAAACGAGAAGGCTGGTTTTCAGCATTACCCGGTTTCAATGGCTGCAAGAATATGAGGCCTTACCGTGAATGTACTCGGGAGCTTCGTCCTCGGCGGTGGTGTGGACTCAAGGTCATCCCAATCAAAGGTCGGCCATGGCGGTTAGGCGTCTGCGTGACATAAGGGCGATTACGCATAAAGTGGCGGATTCGCATACATCAGTAGCATGCCTTATCTCGGCGGAGCTGTTCTCGAGCCTCTTTAGGAATAGGCGTAAAGGTTCGAACTTCCTTGCCGACATTATTACGCTTATCGAGGCGTCTTTGAAGGTGACTCTCTTTTAAATTGGGGCCCCGAGTGTTTTGTTGAGAGGGTCGGTTGGGTGAAGCGGCCCTTGTAAGGGGTATCTCTGGCGCGGTTGGGAGTACGATCTTTGGGACGTTGGTGCGGCCCAGCGGTGTATCCTCTTCAAGGCTCAATGCCTTAGCCTCGGCCTCATAGCCCTGACTTGGGGTCTATGGCCTTAACCATTCGTTTAATGGAGGGGCCAACCCTTCAATGTAGCCCTCCTTTGCCCTCTTCTCATTCATACCCGGTACATATAACCTCGGTAGCATGAACTCATCGGTGTAGGCACATGCGACATTCCCTTACGCTCTAGCCTATAGAAGGTGCGGATGTTGGCATTTGTGCTTACGAGGCACATAATGCGACTTAAAGGCTTTGGCAAACTTTACGAAGTTGCATCTGCTCCTATCAAATGCTTGGCTCTAGCATAGCCCTTCCACCAAATACAGGCAGCTCTGTAAGGTTTGTGGTGGCAACTTTTTCTGTATCCTTTTCGGTCATCCCATAGGATTTTCCAAATTCCTTCATCTCGTCGAGCGGGACTACGCATTCAGCCCCCCTCTAGATTTCCCATCAAATTGGGCCAATTTCCTATTCTTCGGATCTTTGGTTATGGTTTGTATCCCTTTGTCTTTTCGGTACTCCTTGTCACCGGCGATGTGCCGCGGTCATCGGATGACATAGGCGACTCCGAGGACTCAGAAGTTGGTGGCCCGAGATGATGTGGCCTTGTCCCTAGAGGAAGCGATGGCGTTTGGAGCGGTGCGGCCGATCTGGTGCGGGACTGGATTCAGTCTGAAAGGCTCTTTGTGGTGGTGGGCTTGGCGGTGGCGGAGGTAACCCGGTCCATCCTCGTGAACATGTTGCGGTGGGTTGGTGTTCAGCACATAAGTTTGCAACTCAACTAGTTGCCTTTTCATCGGCGAGGAGTTCTGCTTTCGGGGAGTTAACCGGTGGCATTGAGGGGTGTGCGCGGTGGCGTTCGCGTGCACCGTCTATATTGAGCATAACAAGATATAAGCGAGTTACATCAGGTCTCACAAGAAGAGCACAACATCAAGTCCCACAACAAGATCATTTGTGTAGTATCGAAAAGACAAAGAAAAGCTTTTCGATTAAAAGTCCAAACAACATTATTCTGGTAGACAAAAGTTCACTCTGAAAGTAGTTATCACTCAAAATTTATATAGTACACACGTAGATTTTTTTAATACATGGTTTACTTCTCTAGCCACACTGAAACATTAGCAACACAAAAACTAAGGAGGTCCCGGCCTAGGGGTTCGCGAAAGGGTACATAATAGAATAGCGAACACTTTCACGTACAGCTCTAATGAGCTTGTAACGTGCCCAGGCTTGGACGATCACAGGCTGATAATCCCATGTGGGGCTGATAATGAGAAGGTTAAAAAGCCTCCTCAATGCATAGAATATCTGCCATAAGTGGTCGTTGGAATCCTCGAAAGCTTCGTGCCTGGACATACTCCAATAGTCCCATGTGCGGCGAAGGGTCTGTTTTAGGTCGTCGAAGGCGCGTTCTCGGAGGATATTAACTACCTCCATACCCTTGTCAGGATCATAAGGCTCTTGCGGCTCCTCGGGTTCATCCACCTCATCGACACCCTCTCGTTCGGAATTATTCTCCATATCTCGGCCATAATCTTGTTCGGGGAGGCCCCCGGGTGCGTCCATTCTTATCGGTCGGTGATCTGTCCTCGTACTCCTCAAGTGTTTCTTACGCAAGATGGCAGGGAATAAATATGTATACATTGAACAATTTCCTTCTACTCCAACTCTAAGGAAGAGAATTAATCATGAAAAGCGAAGACAATTCAATGGTTTTCAACGATGCAAGAAACATAAGGAGATATCACGAATATATATAAAAAAAGCGATTACATAGATTTTGGTGTTGGCCCACTAGAGGTAATGCCAATCAAAATTTAACAAAATTTCATACGATGATCCCATGAAACCTAGAACTAAGAATTCGACCCTTGACATCTTGTGCTTGGGTGTCAAACTTCGGGCTCACAGTCGATCTTTGCAAGAGTAGCACGCTAGGATTGCTTGATGAGGCAGCTGATGAAGCTATCTACGGAGGGACATTGGTAGCCAATGGGCTGCAACCAACAGAACTCATGTTCATCCAAGAACCAATCTCTTGATCAAAACACGCAATGGCTAGATCGGTTCACGGGATAACTGTTCAAGGTTAGGAGCTAATTTCTTGTGGCCATTTGTGGTGGAAAGTGCCCTCAATGACCATCTGACCGCCGCCTGCCGAGGCGATTGCCTTAGCAAAGAAGAGAACACATGCGCTTGCTTGTGAAAGCCGGCGGGAAGAATCGGAAGTAATATGGCATTTCAACCCCTGAACCATCGGATGGGTTGAAGAGGCCAACTTCGGACTCAAGTTTGGGGCAGCTCCTCCTCCATGGCAAAATCCTTCTCTTCTGAGCATATTGACTCTCATCACATAAATCCTCCATGGTTGGGTCGTCCTCGGCTTGGCGGCGGCGTCGTTGATGTTGGGCACGTGTGGCCCCGTAGCTGGAAAGCCGATTCGAGGCGAAGATGGGGTACTACGAATCATTAAGCGGGCGCAAGGACAAGAGGGTCTTTGATAGGCTCAACATCAAAGAGGTTGATAGTTGAGCGGTGATGTATCTCCGGCGCATAATTAGAGGCGAGAGTAATCAATGAAATCATCTTGACCACGGCAATATTCGGCCAGCTCATAAAGAAGGTGGCGGTCCTCTGCTTACCCTTATTTGCGATATCTTTGATAGGCCCATTGAATGTCGCTCTCAGCAGCAAGTAATCGATCCCCAACCTTAATGGTAGCAAGTGAACTCAATCCCACAAGTGCTTGGCCCTTACTACGAGGCAAAGGCCTCTCTTTAGCTAACTCCTTCCATAAATGCGAAATCAGCAAAGTTTATCCGCTTTCGTCCTCCTCGAAATCACGGAGGAAGTGGGGCCTTAGCTTGCTCTAAAAGCGGTGTCGATTGCCATCTACATACTGTCCATAATAAGAGCAAGGGCAAGCGGGCTTCAAAGTATAGCCCATTAGAGCCACAATCGATAATGGGGCGTGCTTAGCACGCGTCGATGATGCCCTTGAGGATGTCATAGTTTGTGGCGATCATCTCCCAACATATGCTCCACAATATCTCTGTGAAGATAAGGTTGGGGCGGTTCCCAAAGAATTCGCTTGAGGCAATATTTCACGATCATAGAACTCTACAAAGGTCGCATAGTCGGGGTGGGGTGGTATATTGTCGATGAGGTCGGTGAACTTCTGCGGCATAGGATCCAAGAGAGGGTAAGGAACACGGGGATCCCATTGCTCGCCTCCCATGTACCATGCTAGGCGGCCGGCGTAGTCCATCCTTTGCAGGTGGAAGATGGGAGGAAGAAGGAAGCGGGGAGTAAGAAATGATGGAACCCTAAAAATGAATCAAAGTATTTAACTTCTTTGGAGCGCGGCGTTGGTATGACTCATCATCTTTTTTTTTTTTTCGGTTATTATTATTTTTTTTTTTTTATTTTTTTTTTTTTAATTGTAGGAAAATTCACAATTCAAAATAAGAAGTCAAAAGCAGTTTTTTATTAATATATATATATATCGATTTACATAGATACAAA
The DNA here is from genome assembly GCA_021234155.1 of Isoetes taiwanensis. Lineage (NCBI taxonomy): Eukaryota > Viridiplantae > Streptophyta > Lycopodiopsida > Isoetales > Isoetaceae > Isoetes > Isoetes taiwanensis. Next base: position 4,805,823 of record JAJEKV010000043.1, read on the forward strand.
ATTGTGATGTACATAATTATGACCGTTCCCCACGGATCCAGCGTGCTAGCTTGTAGGTCTTTTGTCATGATGGTTACTCGCTTGGCATGGATGGCACATAGGTTTGCATCGCCAAAGAGGGCCACCAAGTAAGCCTCGGTAGCCTCACGAAGTGCTAGAATGGCATGAGTTTGAAAGCGAAGGTCCGTCTTAAATTCTTGGGCAATTTCGGGACGGTATTTGGAAAGGAAGTTTTAAATAGCTTGAAACTTCGGTGGATTCACGGTACTTCCTTATCTCGAAGTGCCGCGGTACCCGGGCTTGTAGCGATGCCTCCTCCTAGGTTGGGGTGCAGCTCGGGTAGAGTCTTCCCTGCTTTGTTCGGGATGCTTGGGGCTTCACGGATGATATTATCCGCCCGGTTATCCCTGCGACCTTGGCGATTCCTCCCGAGCTCTAAGCTGGTCCTTATCTTGAGCACCGGATCGTGGGGTGTCTTCTTTTGTCTTGGCCGAGGAATACGGACTTGCCGGTGGTGGCTCTTGCGATGCCTTTCTTCCTCTTCCTTCCTCGATCGCTCCATCGCGGCCGGTTGCCTCTCTTGCTCTACGCTGCTGCCGTCACGCATTCTTTTCAGATTTTGCTCTTGTTCTACTGGCTGGCGATGGATAGTATCCTCCACGAAGCTTGGCGGCCTCCTCCTCGAATCAAGCTGTGTTGCCTTACGTGCTTCGCCCGGGTGTGGCTTGCTCCTCTGCTTGCTTCTCTTTGGCTATTACGATTTCCGTTCTTCTTGTAAGCTCTATGAAGTAGCGTGGGGGATTAGCTTGCATGTCTCGTTCAACAGCCGGCTGGAAATGATACGTGAAGTAGGAGGGTGATCACGCTTCCCAAAGGATCTGATTGGTCTCCTCTTCATATGAAAGCGATGGAAGAGTATAGGCTCCCCATCAAAAGGCACATGCCGTTTCCCAAATGCTTGGTACCAGGCGGGGTCATCGGATGCAAGCCCTTTGTGAGGTCCGCTTCTGCGCCATTTGCAAAAGCTGTTTTGGGCTGTATTCGTAGGGCCTCGGCTTTGTTTGTTCATCCTCACCGGCGGGAAGAAGCGGGTGTATACTTACGCACACCATCTTCTTGTTCAACTATGGTGCGGGTTTCTTGGATAGCGTTGAGCTTAATTACAAAAGCGCTCATTATAGCGAGAAGAGTGGGTATGGTATTCGACTCCTTCATAAAGCGTTTAACAAGATATTCCGGTATCTCCTCGGTTTTTGCCTCGTTTACGGCGATGGGTTTGCCGTGGCATGATTCGACCATTAAAAACTCTATGGGGGTTTGAGAATAGCAGGGCTTGGCGGCTTGTACACACTGCTTGACTTCCTCCATGTCGAATAGGTGGGCAAGGCGCTTGGGGGAGAAAGGTAAGGGCGAGGTTTGGCTATGGCGGAGGGAAGCTTCTAGTTCGGCGGCTATGGCGGCTAAGCGGAGCTCAAAAAGGGCTAGGTGTTTAAGAAAAGTGAAAGAAAAGTCACTTTTAAACTTTTTTAACCCTAAAAACTTTTATGAAAAAGTGTATGGCGCTTTTAGAGGTGGTGGGCACCCCTACCTCGGCGTCGCTTCTGGCGCCAGTGGCGTCGGGTACCCCGCCCGCCTTGGGGTTAGGGTTTTTTTTTTTTTTTTTTTTTTTTTTTTCGAGGTGGCGGGCACCCCCTACCCCGAGGGGTTTCTCTGGCGCCGGCGACACCCGGGTACCCCCCGCCGCCACTTAGGGTTAGGGTTGGGTGCGGGTGCACCCCTTCTAATTACAATTAGACCCACGCTAAAGCAAGCATGACGGCAACCATTACACCACCCAAAAACTCATACTACTCCAAAATCCTCACTCTCTAGCTAACGATCTATCGAGTTAGTATGTGGCCAGTGCAATAGTTTGGCTTCCCAAAACCATGCTCGATACCCTTTGTGGCGCTCCACGAACATATCGACCCTCGATGCGTATTACATCTGAGGACTTTTCCCTCCCATGGCGACCAACTTCGCCATGGCGAGAACCCCTCCGTCTATTTGGGCCATCTATAATCACGATGCGGGAAGAAGGACACTGGAGGGTCATTCGCCCGCCTTCAATGGGGCTCCTACGTTGGCGAAGCGTGAATACAAGAGTTAGCATCTGGCATAAATCACATATAAATAACCACCACGAAGGGTGGCATATCCATCAAATACCAGCGGCAAAGAATATGCATCTAAACCTAAGAAAACACCCCAAACCCCCAGGTTCTACCCCGGTTCAGACTCCTGTGAGGATAGAGTGACGGCTCGGCCTCAAGAGATCAGCAGACAGAGATATAACCTGGCGTTGGCTGGCATAGAACATCGGCTAGGGTTGTCCACTCCATCGCCCCTCTGTGCACACTTTGAGATGGGTCAATTCACGCTATGGCGTCGCTATAGCCAGGAGCCGCGGGCTCGAGGCATCACCCGACTGAGCCTATTCGGGGTTCATGAAGCCCCGGCCCGATGAGGCGAGGTCGGGAAGCGTCCCCTTCGAATCACGGTGGCTCCATGGGCGAGCTAGAGAATACGTGCGCATCAGCGACCCGCATCCGTGCCGACTTACTGCGCCCTAAATCTACTCAAAGTGCAAGGTGCCCCATGCGGGTCACACCTTCCCACCAGTGTCGGACCCATACCCGGCCCTCGTGACCGGCTGCTCGAGGTCTAGCTTCGCTATAGGAGTCCAGGGGAGCCTTTTATGTTCGTGCAAGACCCCACCTCCACTTCACCACTTGTGTTCCTTATGCGGTGCTAAGCCGGTACCACCATAGCATCTATGACCGGTGGGCTCTTGTGCACGAGGCCGCAACTAGTGGGATGCTACGAGGGGCTCTATCTAGGAGCATACTACAATACATGGCTCGAGAGGTCTCTACCCCGTAATCCCCCATCTCGGAGAATGCTAACTAAGCAAAGAACTATCAATTCATCCTTGAGCAAACCCGGAATCAAAATATAAAGAGAACTTATGTTTACAACCAAGGGTTAGTTCCTACTACCGTAAAAGACGAGAGAGAAGAGAGAAGACAACGGACAAGTGCCCAAGCGGGGCGCTACCCTAGAATTCACGAGCTATCCTAGCCACCCACGAGTTAAAGGCTGGACCCGTTACCATTGGGTGCTTCCATCTCCTGGATCTTGGGGTTCAGCTACAACTACACAGGTGAAAAGTACTTGGTCTGGTGGCGCTCAGCGTGACAGGGTTTGGCGCTCAGCTCCTGCTCCTTCTTGGGCCGAATTTTGCAGGGGAGTTAATTAGCAATAGGGATCGGGTTGGATGACCCAATTTGGAAGTCCCCATGTTGGCCAATCGAATTAGGCCAGGTGGCGCCTTCCCAAAGCATTTATTGGCCTAATTAACCCATTTAATATTAATCCCTAGGTTATAGGTTATTATCCTTAATGATTAAATTAACATAGCTAATTTAATCCCTTCTAGGTCAACCCCCTATGTTACAATACCCCATGATGGCGTACCTTTATCGGGTGACGTGTCAGTACATTTATAGGTATGCCGTATAAATACGTTACGTATACCGTATAAATACGTGGAACGTCACACATGCAATCACTCCCTATATGCTACCTCAAGCTGGTAATCCTAATTACATATCTTGAACAATCGTTTGAAGGACTTCATTACTATTTGTTGGAAAAGATTTGCATCTGAAAAGATGTACTAGTTCCACAACTTGAAAAAGCTTTTAAAGTTTCCTGGAGCTTTATAATTGCATCAAGTGTTTTTCCATGCCTCTAAAACATGTTACATGATTTTTCTCTACGATAATCTTTAACTCTTGCAAAATCTAATATTTCTCTCTCACTCTTCTCACCCTTGGACTAATTATAATCATTCATCACTGCCACCACCGCTGTCGTTTCCTGAAGTAGCAGATTTACAAGCATTGAGACTTCACTTTAAGTTGGGACTATGAGAATCATATGGCTGAATATCTGTCCAATTATATACTATGGATTATCTAGATTTATCTTTACCTAGAGATATAAGAGAAGACTAATTACCTTAGGCAAAGCTATGTTGGCCAGGTCCACAAAGCAGTGTTTTAAATCCATTCGACTTGATTCAACTATATGTGTTAATTTAGTAGATTCTCAAATTTTATTTGAATGGGATTAACGACTGACTTATTTGATCTCATTGCTTAATCATTATATTTTTTGGAGACCAACTTCTTCATTAGTAGGTCTGGAAGTGAAGATACACGCATATTCCTCAATGCTTCTATTACTTTAGATGCATAGATTGCACAATGTAAATCATTTTAAATGTCACCTATTCCTAATATACTGCCCATTTTCACACAAACGATTGCAATGTCTAGCATTATAACACATTTAAATTAAAATACCCCTTAAACCCCTTTGGTTTGGGTGCATATTCACACGGGGGTTTACTCCGGGCATCGAGAGCTGTCGGATGGGCATATTTGCCCTTTATTCCTTGATCTGGACCGTACATAGCGATCCTCAGTTTGTGGGGTATGCATGTACAAGTTTTTGTATACTGTATATTAAGATTTGCAAAATACTATAAGGTTTGAGAGAATGTACTTAATGGTGTTAATTTTCTACATTAATTGTAAATATATTTTTGGGGCTCTTGCTGCCCTACGTAACCCGCCGTGTGAATATGCACCCAAACCAAAGGGGGTTTAAGGGGGATTTTAATTTAAATGTGTTACAATGCTAGATATTGCAATGGTTTGTGTTATTAATGTTAATGGTAGTTGTGTGTTGATTGTTATATTAAAAAAAATTTTGGGCCCTTCGGGCCCTAACTAAAGCAAACATAGGTAAACTTTATGGGCCTAAATATTAATTACTAAAAAGCATAATAACATCAAGACAAACAAATTATTTCCATTGCAAATAACTATGAGTACATTTTGTAATCTCAATTTCCTGCATTGCATACCAAGAGCCGTCTAAATATACGCAAATGCACTGTTATAAAATGGGCAAAAACAACAATAACATCATAAAGTTTACTGAAAGGGACCATGGCGCCCAATATAAAGCCAGTACCACTAGTTCAAGAAAATCAACTGCCAAAATAGTTTAAAATACCCCCTTCTATTGTAAACTGCACATTGTCATGCATATGCTAGTGCATATGGTAACATGTGCTGATATCAATGCAAGCATATTATGCCATGGCAAGCATTCATAATTATATGGCATATGTAAAACAAATTTAATTCCACAAAGAGGGAACATCAATACAAAAGAAATGGCAATCATAACCGGCATTGGCATCCACAAATAAGAATATTCATAGGATCAAAAACAAGATATGATTTAAAATCATTCCCGAGCTGCCAAAATTGCAAATTCTTCTCTGGAAAAACCAACACATAACAACCAACACATAACAACCAACACATAACAACCATTGATATTAACAACCAACCCATAAACAATCATTGGGTCCAACACATTTAAATTAAAATCCCCCTTAAACCCCCTTTGGTTTGGGTGCATATTCACACGGGGGTGACTCTGGGCAACGAGAGCTGTTGGATAGGCATATTCACCCCTTATTCCTTAATCTACACCATACGTAAAGTTCCTCGTTTGTGGGATATGCAAGTACAAAATTTGCTATACTGTATAACAAGATTCGCAAAATACTATAAGATTTCAAGCGGAATACTATATAGTATTGATTTCGTACGTGCAAAATACAATTATGAGGGCTCTCGCTGCCCTACGTCACCCCCCGTGTGAATATGCACCCAAACCAAAGGGGGTTTAAGGGGCTTTTAATTTAAATATGTTGTGTTAGCCACATTGCGAGACACTGTGTCTATACTTTCGCGATGCATGAGAGGCCCCACCGCCGTACGGTGTCCAAGAAGAGGATCCACAAAGCCCCGGCCGGGGTCAAAGCTCCTCCAAGAAGCGAAGACCCAAAGGTAGGACCCCGGCCGGGCCACTACTTGTCATTAGCACGCCCGGGGACGGCTCAATTCTGTTCGAGTGCCCAAGTAGTGGAGCAGCGTTGTCATGATGAGGATCAGATTCGGGCCGTGAGGGCCACTCCGTGTTCCTATATATTGTAGCATTTTTGCTCCTTCGGGGAGGGTTCGAGTGTTCTTTTGTGTCACTCTGAGCGACATCTTTGGTGCTTTGTTATGCGCTCTTTTGAGCCTTCATTGTACACTTGTTTTTGATCAATGGATTGCCGTGTTCTCCACAAGTGTCTTGTGTGTTTCATTGTGTATTGCAATTCTTGCTTTTATCTTCGAGTTTTCTTGTTCTTTCCTTCGTTAGCAAAAATCCCGCGTGACAAGAGTGTCTTCCGATTTACCTGCCGGACTTCAAGGATCTCACCCAGATCATCCCTCAGCGATCCCGCGTGCGGACCCCAAACACCGGCGCTGTTCGTCGCTCACTTCGAAAGCTGTATTGATACCATGTTCAATCCTTCTTTACTCCCGGCGATATTCAACACCGGATGGAGTCAAGGACGCCGCCGCCATGAAGCTGACGCCTCCTCGCGAATATGTCCACATACACTCGGGTTCGATTGTCTCTTCTCCGTGTAATGCGAGGCGCAATCTGTTCCACCTACACCCGACAACTTTCCGCCGACCTCCCCGTGGAAGGTCGCCATTGTTCCGTTCCCGCTCGCCACATCATGCAGGCTGCAACACTGCCCTTTGAATTTACTCCACCGGGAATCCCCAACTCAAGATCCGAGGAACCACCATGAATTTTTTCTGCGGAACATCTGCAAAATGTTTTCTCTATTGGTAATCTTTCTTTAGGAACCGGTACCACCGCTTCCACCTTTGTCAATTCCCCTACCGTCTGTTCTTTAATCGTTTCCCCACATTTGTTCATGCCTGTCACAACCTTTGTTCCCACTACAACCGCTTGATTACCTCTTTTACTAATCTCACACAACCTATGCCGGTTCCGGTACCTAAAGAACCAACACCCCTCTTGTCTTTTCTTTTTCCACAAATGCAAACACCCATTCATGCTACCGACTCCTACACATGCTTTAAAACTCCAATATCCACTCTTTGGAAATGATAAAGGTAAACACATAGACCAGAGTGCTCAGGGCTCACATGGATGAATTTGAGTCACTTGCAGATCTCAATGGTCTCCGATCCAAAACTAAAATTCCACATCTTTTCGACGACCTGCGTGGAGCACCCTACCTAATGGCTGATGGCAAACAAAAGCCACTTTGGAAACAAGATTGGATACACATGAAGACCTCTTTTCTTTCCCATTACGGCACCCTTTGCGGATGATCAACAAGCTGGCGAACGACCTCAACACACTCAAGCGTAACCCGGAGAATCGCGGAGACTTTGCGGCCATTGCGGATCTTAGTCAACAAGTTGAAGGAATTTCCAACCCAAAGCCAAATTCTAGTGTGGTTTCTTCAAGGCTTACCCTCTCACATCCGATTTATGGCCGAGTATTTGCGCCCCAAGACATTACAAGAAGCCATTGAATTAGTCAATCACTGTTCATGTTTCCTCACGCGGTGATCAAGCCCACGATACTCCCATTTCCCTCGGCTACACCCCAGCGCACCTCGGCGCCTCCACGGCGGTTCCCAAGAAATAACATTTGGTGTACTATTTGCCGATTTTCGGGACATCTGGCGAATGAGTGTAACTCGTGGATAGCATGATCCATTGCAAAGCGGCGCAACATGCGGAACCACACCACTTTGAAGAATGTACAAATCCCGACCAAATCCGTATCGACATCGTCTTGTTCACCAAGTGCGAGAAGGTACCCATAAAACTCAACCCCGCGAACCACAAAAGCACACCCACGACAACAACAACAACCCCAGCAACAATAACAAGAACCACAACGTGGACCTCCTCGTTCCACTTTTGATCCAAGCAAGTCCCAATGTTTCAAGCGTGACCAATGGGGTCATCGGTCTGCAGATTGTCCTCAACTTCCTCAAGTTCAAATACAAATTCCGGCACCAATCAAACCACGGCGGTCGTCTTACACCTTTTCAAGTATGGGAAGCCAAGGGAAGGCAAGGCCCACGATTAAGGCTCAAAGCGGCCACCACGGCCACCACAACAACAACCACGCCAACAAGCAAACAACTCAAAAACAATTGGATGATCAACTCCAAGAAGAAATTTACCATGCAATCAACACCAGCCTTGAATCCTCCAACCGGATTGAGGTTCTCCCTCATTCCCCACGTCATAAGCACCCGTGCACCAAGTTTTTGCAGCCGATTCGTGCACCGGTGAGCCATCAACCAAATCTGTTCATTTTGCACCCAATCTGGATCAACTACTTCCTCATGTTCAACCTAAACTTCGCAAAAAGTCTGCTTCAACTCATCGAGCGTCGCGGAAGGTAAGGCACTCAAGTCCGTCAATGCTACCACACGATCGGGAGCCACGACCACCGAATGCCCGACATCTCGCAACACCACCACTCAACATTGCTGCTGAAGTCGACCTCCTCAACAATGTAGCGACATCTATTGCCGAGCAACAACAACCCACGGATCCACCACAACTACCGCAATCCCTCACGAACTTCAACAAGAACTTGCTAAAATCAAAATTCCTCTCAGCCCACGACTATCCTACAACTATGTCCAAAGACTACGAGCACATTTTACAAAACCACAGATTACTGTTAATGCAGTCGCCACATCAACACCCACCGGTGCATGCACGTGGGCCAAAAAGGCTGTTCACCATGTTCCGATCGATGGTGGCAAATATGCGGTCAATCTTATTACGAGATAATCTCGGGGCGACAATTGGGCATAAGGGAGCTCCATAATGCCCCTTATGACATCAAGCTTGCGAATGGCCATATCACGCGACCACAAGGAGTTACACAACCAATACAGTCAATATTGGAGATCTACAATTTACCATGGAATTCGGTGTTTGGAGAGCGAGGAGAAGATCAGGGAGATTATGAAATGTTAGTAGGGCGACCCTTTTTGAGACAAGCTAAAAGCATTCACTCTTTGGGCCACAGATCAACTTGTTATCACGGATGGCAAGCTCATCGCCACGATGGATCGACCACGGGCCGGATCATTTACGTAGATCACGCCGAATCGAGGCGGTGACTCGAACAAGTTTGCAACACCTATCGGTTACAAGCCAAGGGTTTGCCACTCACGGCTTACCCGAATACAATCAACCATGGGAAGACATGGATATTGATAAAGGCATAGCAATTTGGTTGACCCCTATTTGACACCTTGTAACAACGTCACATTGGTTCCACATGAGGAGACGGTACCCCCGGCTCCTCCTCCCGTTCAAGAAGACACCACACCAACTCCTAGTGGCACGCCACTATTTTTCAAAATTGGTCAACATGAACATCACGTCGTACTGTGAGCCAGCCCACACGTTCGGGATGATCAAGTCATTCCACACATTCAAACTCCTGCCAGTAGACATAATTGATATTGGAACAAATCAACCAATCCGATTGGCACGCGACCTCACGCCAAAGATTCGGGGAGCAAGCCATTGCGCTTATTCAAACGTTTCAAGCACATCTTTGCTTGGAGCTACAAAGACCTCCGAGGTATCAAGAAAGAATTGGGACAACTCTCGATTCCCACCAAGCCGGATGCTAGACCCATCTAGCAACGGCAAGCATTCGCTTAACCCAAACTACCGTGAAAAGGTTAAAGCCTAAATTGACAAGCTTTTGGATATTTGGACTTATCTACACGAGGTCAAACATTCGTAATGGGTAAGTCCTATTGTTATTGCCCTCAAACATAATGGAAAAATTTAGGCGTTTGTGTGGATTATAGAAAACTCAATCAAGCCACGGAAAGGGATCATTTCCCTCTCCCCTTCACGGATCAAGTGTTGGAAGATGTAGCAGGCCATTTAGATGTACTCCTTCATGGACGGCTTCTCAGGTTATAATCAAATATCCATTCGAGAAGAAGATCAACTAAAGACTACCTTCACTACTCCATGGGGTACCTTTGCTTACAAAGTCGTTCCTTTTGGATTGTCAAACTCACCATCCACATTTCAACGCATTATGCTTCTTTGTTTTTCAAGAGTACATGCAAGTTCATCCCTTTCTGCAAGTCTTTCGGTGATGACTTCTCCACTTACACCCACGTTATGGACCATTTGGTAAAACTTGAACTAGTTTTTCAACGCTGTGATGAATCCGGAATTAGCCTCAATGGGAAAAGTGCACCTTACGTGTCACCTCGGGTGTATACGGGACATGTCGTGACTTCGACCGCGGCATTACAACGGACCAACCCAAAATCAGCCGCGTGTCATCGTGAGCATATCCACTGCGAACATCAAGGACACACGTTCCTTTCTTGGCAAAGTCAACTTCTATGCCACCTTTATTCCGAATTGGCACCGATGGCGATCCAATTCACAAACCGGTGGAAATCCATACACATGGACTTGGACATCCGATGCAAATCAAGCTTTTAAAGAACTCAAAGTCAAGCTCACGAAGCCCCCGTGCTTTCATTACCACCTCAATGGGACAAACCATTCCATGTCCATGTTGATGTTTCGGGCTTTGCGATTGGAGCTGTTCTAGCTCAAGAGTATGCACCAAATCAGGACAAGCCCATCGGTCACGCCAAAGAGAAAACTCAATCTCGCTGGCGCTGAACTATTCGCCACGGAAAGGGAAGCCCTTGGCCTTATCTTTTGTGTACAACGCTTTTCGACACTATCTTCTTGGTAGTCAAATTCGCTTTTATGTGGATCATCAAGCTCTTCTATATTTAATCAATAAGCCAAACCCCACGGGCGGAATTGCTCGATGGATATTGATATTGCAAGAGTTTGCCCTTTTGAAATTATTCACAAGCCGACGCTCACACGGTCCCCGACTATCTTTCACGCATACACACGGATGATCCCTCGGAAGGAGTTCACGATGCCCTTCCGGATGCTCAACTGTTCTCTGGTCAGCGCCACGCCTCATTGGTACCACGACTATCAACGCTTCCACCTCACTTCGGGCGCACTCCGTCAAGTGACCCCACGCTCTTCCGGAAAAGACAACTTACGCGATAAACAACAATTCCTTCGCTGGTACGAGATTATAACGATGGTTGCTGGCCATCTCTATAAATGTGGCAACGACAATGTGCTCCGACGATGTGTTCTTCCTCACGAAGTCCCTGATCTCGTCCAAACAAGCCCACGAAGGACTTGGCGCGGGTCATTCAGCGGAGACAACACAAAGAAGGAAACTCCTCCTTTTCCGGGTATTATCGCCCACGCTTTTCAAAGATGCTCACAAATACACACGACGCGTGTGATGTTTGTCGAGGCTTGGTAGACCCACGCCCGTGACGCCTCACGCGCTCACGCCAATAGCCACGCCTCCCCTTTGCCAAATGGGGTATGGATTTTGTTGGTCCCATGGACCCACTCGCAATCAACACTAGGGCACGCTACATTCTAGTCTTCACGGACTATGCAACCAACCCGGGCTGAAGCGTGTGCTCTACCTGACAACACGGCTGCTAGTACAGCTAAGGTTCTCTACAAGAACATCATCACGCGATTTGGATGTCCCTTAGAATTAGTTAGTGATCGTGGAGTTCATTTCATCAATCACACTATTGCTGAACTCACTAACTATCTGCACATTCATCACAGAAAAAAGCACGCTTTACTATCCCCGTGGTAATGGCTTGGCCGAAAGCACAAACAAGGTGCTTATCCACATTCGAAGAAGATCCGTGATCCTACAAGAAAAGATTGGCAAGATAAGTTACCTAAGGGTTTTATGGGCTTACAATACAACATACAAAGTAGCAACTGGTCAAACACCTTTTCGACTTGTGTATGGCCAAGAGGCTCTTATGCCTTTTGAGTTCATTTTACCCTCACTCAAATTTCAGTTAGCAACAGAACATAATCCATCAGCAGCTTTGCAAGAACGAGTTTATCAACTGGAACAACTGGATGAACTTCGAAGAGATGCTTTTCTTAGACTTCAACAAGGCAAACAACTACAAAAACAATGGCATGACAAACACATCAAAAACAAAACTTTTCAAATTGGCGACTTAGTTCTTCTTTACGACTCGAGATATCAACAACATCCTGGCAAACTCAAGCTCAGATGGCTGGGACCATACAAAATTTCCGAGATACCACATCCTGGAGTTTTACAATTACAAGAATTGAATGGCACTCCATTTCCTACATTAGTCAATGGATTTCGACTCAAGAAATTTCAAACCCTAGCAGCATCCTTAGCTCAAAAACAAAATTTACAACAAGATACCACTTGTACAAATTTATGAGAAACACTTTTCTATTATGTACAAAATTGCCCAGAAGGCTACAATTATTTGTGGGATTTTTCACTAGAAGAAAAGTCCTAAACTAAACAAAAAATTGGGAAAACCCCTATCATGCCGCTACTCGCCCTTTACTCTTGGGGGGCACTCCACTTTCGGAGGATGCGGAAGCCCCCTGTGCGCCCTCCGGTGAACGATCACCTCAGGGCGTCGAAGTTCATCTCCGGGTGACGGCAGTGCCTCCAACCAAGGATCCATAGGGATCCGCCCGATTCCTCGACGCCACGCCATCGGCGCCGTCCATCTTGCATGTAATCCGGGCCAGGAAGCTCACCGGACGGCCATTGTTATCGAGTTCTCCATCTTCACAATTTTGGTTCTTCTCGACTAACCCAACTTCCAATTTGTAGGAATACCAACCCTAGCCCGTGTTCAATTTTAAAGGTCACCTCTACGGATATTCCGTAATCATTCCCCCGATATTTTTTGTACCCGCAAACTTTTCGACTCCTCTCTTTTTAATATTCGACAAGCGCCAGCGATTAATACCGGCCCGCCATTAAAGTTTTATTCTCCGCCGGGGAACTCTCACGCATCTTGGTGCGAAGGTCGTCTCTTGAGATTCTCAATCGTCACGATCTTTCGACACGTGTCTCCCACGACTCTTCAAAAAAAAAAAAAAAAAAAAAAAAAACCCTTCCCAACCGTCACTTCCACTCCTCACTTTTCACTCATACTCCACTCCGTCCTTCCGACTTCGTACTCCGGCGACCTCGACCTTCAAGATGGCTTCTACCTCCAAGAACTCAACACTCAACGCGACTGCACCAATGGATCCAGCGCAATTCGAAAATATCAAGTTCGTTTCTTCATCTGCACCAGCTCCCACATCTGGCATCACCTATAACCTCCTGGTGAGTTCCGGATTGTTTTATTTTCTCGCAAGGAACTCCGGCTCCCAACAAGAACAAATTACAGCAATTTGTGGCTAACCTGGTGAAGGCAGAAGATGGATATGCCTCCCAAGTCGATGGAAACCCTATACTCCTAAACCCTCAAACCATAGCCTCTGCCTTTTCTCTACCCAATCCGCCCAATGCCTTGTCTTACCTTGACATTGGTAAATATGATATTTCCAAATTCTGCTCTATTCCTTATAATGCTGCACAAACCAAGCTGTCCACCTTTCCAAAGCAACATGATGCCTTTACCAAGTTTCTTTGGAGGAAATTTTTGGGTTACTCCATGAAGAATACCTCTATTAACGATGTTTTCTACCATCTGTACTATATCCTCACCAACACCACTGAAACAATCAATTGGACTCAACTCCCCGTGATCGAGATTTCAACAGAACTTGATGACTCGAAAAAATCCTAACTCTTCCTCGGAATGCCCCATGGGAGCCCACTTCCAGGCTTTCATTAATCATCAGACCCCACGCGCCATCATGCCCCCTTCTCCACCAAGCCAACATCCTGACCTTATTGATGCTTTGAAAGGTCTTCAACCAAACTCTCCTCCTTCTCAGCACCATCAATCTCCACCACCGTCTCCACCTCCTGTAAATTCCAATTCTCTAAAACCTATTCCTTCTGTTGATAACCAACCACCAGAACAACAACCAGTTAACCTTGTGCAACAATTCCACTTTCGGACTCAACAAAGAATAAAGAAAAAACAATGCCAGAAGAAGACAACAAAACTCCCATTGATCTCACGAGTACTCACAAGGACACTCACAGCAATGACCAAGGATCTATAAACAAGGGTGACAGACCAAAGCCATCCCATCCACCTCCTCACACCGTGGATACCTACAAATGAAGCTGTCCTCACCGCCTTGATGCCCTCCGTGATCATCACCGTAACTTCATAGCAGCCACCGTGGCACGACACGAGTCCGTGGACCAACTCCAAGCAAGTCACAACATCAAGATCGATTTGGTCGATCGTGAGGCCGAGAGAAGAAGCCTTGCACAATCAATTCATGATCCATCGAGAAACCCTTCATCAATCCCAAAGAATTGTCAAGGAACTCAAGGAGTCCTCAAACAAAACGACACCAAGTACACCGATCTTGAGACACGCCATACAACAACTGGTCGTCACGAATAATGCTACTCGACCGAGAACAAGACACTTCGATGATACCAACTTGATACTTGAGTCCAAGGTCACGACTTTTAAAACCACCTTGCAGAATAAGGATGCTCACATCGCATCTCTCCAAGGCAAGTTAGACCAGCTCACTCAAGAAAACACGCTGCAGATGCTCTTGACATAGCTGCACTCAAAACAGACTTGCAAGCCACTCGGACTTCAAGCTCCTCTCGATTCCCAACTTCTCCGACAAGTCGACACCTCACACACATAAAGTCACTTTAACTGCGCACTGGTCTCTCCGAAAGCAACAAGATATCATTGCAGATTACAAGATACGCTTCCGAGATAGGCGAAGGCATGTGCCAGATGATGCGAAGAAAAAAGGTACAAACCTATCGCCTTGTTTCGCGCTATTCCCCGACTATCCGGCCCCCAGCTACCATGACTATGTGCAAGCAAGGAAAAACACTTTTCTTTTTATTCGGCCGAGAAACAAGGGTGATACCACAAGTCCCCCGATCAGAATGACATCGAACGACATTGGCCCTTGATGTTCGGGTTCACCTAACGAGGCACACTTTGTGCTCTCAATTTTGATATCCTACATGCTGCGATCTCGACCATTTCGGCCTCTAACCATAGCCCCCGGCTTATGTCATGCACGACTTCTACCGGCACATGTTACTCGTGCTCATCCGGATAAACGACCGAGAACTTTAAAGGAGATACAAAGCAAAGAAAGTTCTTTTGACCAAGCGTAACAAGTACCTCCAAGATACAAAATTTCTCGCAAACCGCTACTACCCTCAGAATACATGCCTCTTCTACGTAAAGAAGTGGAGCTATGGCTATGAACTTGGCACGCTCCTTCGCACACTATACAACTCAACAAGAACTTGACCTTGCACAGCTTGTTCTTACAACATTATGCTTCCTTGCATACCGCCCTGCACACCGAGTCAAAACGTAACGCCCTCCCCGATGAGTGGGACCTCAGACTGCGGACAAAGACATGTACATTCCAAAGGTGCATGGGAGAGGCTTACCAAACAACTACCGAGAAGATATTATTGGAATTCCAAGAATGATGCAGATGACCGCACCAACCCCCAAACAACCGAAAGTACACTAGCAAGCTTTGATGCCCACCTCGATCAAGGTCAATTCCCCAAAGATGGAGACAAGAATTCGGACTCATCAAGTCAAAGAACATGCAGATTGGACACCCACGGCAATTGGTGCAGCAGACAAACGTTGGGGACCCACGCTTCATCCCAGACGCGAAATGGCGTGAGGATGAGACTTTGGACAACACCAACAATCGGATATACATGCCCAATGCGTGTTCGCGGAAGACCGCCCGTAATGCAATTTCTCGGTCTTGTAACCTTCCTTGCCAAGGCCAAAACTTCAGCTGATCCATCCAGATTTCGGCAAGCGTAATTGCGGCAAAGACTCATGACCATACTCCGCAGTATGCGTAAACGCATAAGTGCCGATCCATTTTGCAACCCCAATGCAAATGCCGGAAAGTTTGGGTTGGACCTTTGTCTTATACATGGAGATCACAAATCTTCCATCCGAGATCCACGCCACGCTAGAGAACATGATTTTCGGAAGGCTTTCTCATAGGAGCAAATTAATGTTTGGCATCCGGGACTCAAGCAAACTGAAAAGAGATTTAACAACACTCGGTGAATACAAGAAGCCGAGCCTCCCTCATCTCTATATTCAAGATCGAAAAGATGAACGAGGATTCCACCCTAATTCATGCCCCTTTTCTAGCCAATAAGTGTAGTTTGGTAGGGGGGGAGTGTTAGCCCCTGTGCCCCGCGCATACCACGTGTCTATACTTCTTTGCGATGAGGGCGAGGCCCCACCGCCACGGTGTCCAAGAAGAGGGATCCCACCCAGCCACTGCGGGTCAAAGCTCCTCCAAGAAGCGAAGACCCAAAGGTAGGACCCACGGCTGGCCACTACTTGTTCGGTTAGCACGGCCGCGACAAATTTCGGGGATTCCTCGCTCGAAAGTGCCCAAGTAGTGGAGCACGCGTTGTCATGATGAGGATCAGATTCAGGTCCGTGAGGCCACCCGTTCCTATATATTGTAGCATTTTTGCTCCTTCGGGAGGGTTCGTGAGTGTTCTTTTTGTGTCACTATTGAGCGCACATGCCGTCGCCTGCCAGCGCTCTTTTGAGCCTTCATTGTACACTTGTTTTGATCAATGGATTGCCGTGGTTCTCCACAAGTGTCTTGTGTGTTTCATTGTGTATTGCAATTGCTTTGTTTTTATCCGAAGTTTTTTTTTCTTTTCTTTCCTCTGTTAGCAAAAATCCCGCGGACAAGAGTGTCTCAGGATTTACCCCGCCGGACTTCAAGGATCTCACCGAGATCTGTCCCTCAAAGCGATCCGCGTCCGGACCCCAAACATGTTGGACCCAATGGTTGTGTTAATTAATGTCAATGGTAGTTATGTGTTGGTTGTTAATGTCAATGGTTGTTATGTGTTGGGGGATTTAATTTTTATATGTTGGATGTTAATGGTTTGTGTTGCAAAAATTTTTTTTTGGCCCCTTCGGGCCTTAGGGACGCCACCCCCTCCCGGGTGTGATAAAAGTTCACCCCCCTCCCCCGCCCGGTGTGACAAAAAATTTTAGAATTCAAACCAGAAAAAAACTAGAATTCATTTGAGGCTTTCATCACTGTAGCTTTTGAATTTCATCACAATAAAACAAATAGAACATAAATAAAAGTTACCATAAAGATAGAGCAGATTGATCCCATTATTCTGAAAGTTATAAAGTTTGCAACACCCATACACAAACATTTTTCAACTGGAATTTAACAGCAGCCTTTGACCTCCATGGATTCTTGTGATGAGAAACCAAAGTGGGAAACTTTTCTGCTTGTTGGCACAAGGATGTAGAAGCCTTGGAATTTGCCTCAAAATCTAAAAAATGCATGGTAATTTTTTGCAAGCTTCATTCGGAATGAGCCATAAAACAATATCCAATAGCGCAAACCCTCATTAATCAGCTGATAGGATGTGAAAGCCTACCAAACCCGGCCCAAAAATTGTTGTTTTAGCATAGATAACTTAACCAAACATATCGATATCATACACTATCAAAAAGATCTCGGAGAGAGCTTTCCAAAACAATAAAAATCATCTGAAACAGGGCTCTGGATCAAAAGTTATGATAAGAAATGTGTTGCCAGCGGGGAAACTGCACTACATGCGCCCTTCAAGCCCTTCATGTGTCCATTATGCACCACACACACAAAAAGAGGGCTTTTGTTGTGAGCCATTGGTTGTTGACCATTGAAAAAAAAAGGCTAAAATCAATGGCTCAGAAATGGTGCACTCTAGATCTACGCATTAGTACATCCATTTGAATCTTATATTATAAAGTTTTAGCGTATGTCATGAATAAAACCCTAATTTGGATGGTCGAGATCATCTAATTGCATCTGGAGGCTGAAATTTATCGCACGACTTCTTACCACCATGATTGGCTGTGATCTGATCTCTTAAGAGGAAAGAGAAAAGAAAAAGGGAGGAGAAAAGGGCAAAGTGAAAGGGAAAAAGGTATGGGTAAAAGGGAAAGAAGGAAAAGGGAAAAGGGAAAAGGAAAGGGAATTCAGGAGAAAGACAAAAAATGAAGGAAAAAAGGACGCCACGAAAAGGAGAAAAGGGAAAGAGTGAGGATAGGCATAAATAGAATAGAATAGAATAGAATAGTGAAAAAGGGGTAGAGAAAAAGGGTTGAGACAAGAGAAGGGAAAAGGGAAAGGGAAAGGGAAAGGCAAAAGAAAGGGGGAGGAGGAGGGAGCGAAAAGGGGCATTGGGAAAGGGGAAGCAAAAACAGTGGAGAAAAGAGAAAAAAAGAGGAAAAGAAAAAAGGGAGGGAAAAAAAGGAAAGGAAAAAAAAGGGGAGGGGAAGCACGGAAGGGAAAGAAAAAAGGCATAGAGAAAACTGGAAGAGGGAAGGAGGGAAACGAGAAGGCAAAAAAAAAAAAAAAAAAAAAAGGGGAAGTGGGAACGTATGAAGAAAGGTATGGAAAAAAGGAAAGGAAAAGGAATAAAGGAGGAGGAAAGGGAAGGAAAAAAGACACGAAAATAAAGGGAAGGAAAAAAAAGGGCTTTTTAAAAAAAAAAAAAAAGGTGGAAAAAGGAATATCAGAAAAGGGAAAGAGAAAGGGAAAGAGGAAAAGGGAGGGGGAGAGGGAGAGGGGGAAATGCGAGGGAAAATGGTACGTGAAAAGTGGAAGGGAGAAAGGGGTGGGAAAGGAGGAAAGGGAAGGAAAAAAGGCCATCAAAAAGGGAAAGGAAAAGGAGAAAGTGAAGCGAAGCAAATGGGAGGGGAAGAGAGAAGAGGGGAGGGGAGAAAAGGAAAAAGGCATAGGTAAAAGGGGAGGAGAAAAAAGGAAATGACGGAAAAATAAGGGTAAAATAAGAAAATAAGAGAGGAATGACAAACAGGAAGAGCAAATAGAAAAAGGAAAAAGGCAAAAGGAGAGAACACGAAAATGGAAAAGAAAGAAACAAGGGGAAGAAAAGGGAAGTGGAGAAAGGGTGAAAAATGAAAAAGAAAAAGGCAAAAAAAAAAAAGGGAGAAAAGGGAATGTGAATTTAGAAAAAAAAAATAGTGAAGAGGAAAACAAAAAAGGGAAAAAGGAGATGGTAGAAGTGGAATGGTGGAAAAAGAAAAAAGGTAAATGGAAAAGGAGAAAGTGGAAAATAAAAGAAAAGCATGGAAATGCAAAAGGAAAAGAAAAAAAAGGAAGGGGAAATGGAAATGTGGTTAAATGCTCTTAATTGTGTGATTTTAAGAACGTGAATTCAATTAACAATTTGCTCCGGTGTATCATCATTTACGCCTTAGCTAGTTACCCAAAGAACGCTGGGCTCCATTTCTAGTACATCATGACATCATAGGAAAACCTTAGTGAAAAGCGTACAAAAACACAAAGAAAACCCCTTGTTATTATGCTACATATTGGTAATGTCACAGTAGTTTTATAGAGTTGGGCAATCCCTAATGGTTGTTTCCAGAAGCACATAATCAGAAAGTATCCGTGCAAGATCTCCAACAAATATGGAATGATCCGGACCGAATCACCACGCTTTGTTCCCTATGCCAAAAGATGCCCGTTCAATAAAAAAAGTTGTTCACAATTTGGCATTGGCGTTCCATTATAAGTCCAAGCACATTCTTTGCTCCGAATGGGTTAAAAATTCAACAAAACCATAACCCTCGGGATTTCCTCGTTTTATTCCAGATATTTTAACCGTAATTTACCCAACAAAATAAATCAAGCTTATGCGTATCGTCAAACAATCTATTTCACATCAAGAACACAAGAATGCATTATGTACCTCGTTGGTAGCAGCAAAGCAATTGTACAAGTAATTTTCATCCATCTAGTAGTGCAAATCTCCAACCCACAAGCTCCTAACATCGTCATATTGGGCCTGCTGTGGCACTCCTTGGGGCTGCATAAGGGGCTGAAGAGGAGGTTGCATCATCTGAGGCGGCTGCATAAGCTGCTGAGGAGAAATCTTCTTCACTTTTCTTCTGCAAGCACTAGAATGAACTCATACCACAATTCTAATTGACCCTGCTTGCTATAATACAAGGGCACACATCAACACTTAATCTACAAATTGAACCCGCATGCAGCAGACGTCAACCTTCCCTTTTTTTTTTTTTTTTTTTTTGAGGGTAAGAATTTTTTGATTAATATAAAAACAAGGTACACGACCTTCTTGTGGGCTCCACAATAGGCCAGATAGGAAGTCAATGCTCTTGGTCACCAGATAGAAAGAATTGTAACGAAAAATATATGCAGCCATCAAACTGACAAACTACCCTTGGCAGAAGGGGGACAGTCTGTACTCCGTGGCAGCCGGTATGGATCTCATCTTCCTCATGGAGACATGGGAGCATGCTGGGCACAGGCTACCGGATTTGCCGGGTTACCAACATTTCTCGGTCTTCAATACCTGTACAGGACAGCGGGGTCATGGTGGAGTGGCTTGCTACTACCGGACAACCTTTGGCACATTTTGTTACCCTCCGAGAACCGCATGCACACAACCGGGTACTTCCGGGTTCGTGGTGCATAATACCGATGGCAACCCTCTTTTCACGGCGCTGTTATTTCCTCACGCAGACAAAGACCTTCTATCGGAGCCACCCCCGATGCGGATAGGATGGACCCGTATGTCGATCTATATGATGACATACAACAAATCGCTAGAGTTGGGTAGGGTCGTCCTTCTTGGAGATTTCAATGCACCTGGACGAGAGTAGAGCAGCCCATGCGACTTGACCCCCGGCCGACGATGTCCCTGCAGCCTACCCCTTGTATAGCCCGCCACGCTGGGATCGGTCGTGTCACCGCTATCGGGCGATTGTTCTCGCTATGTGGCATTTTGACTTGATAATTTGCAATGGCCTTTCCGCGGGTCTGATTCGCGAAAGCACATACGCGCATCAGGACAATCGTGGGGAGGGTCTAGTGTGGTGGACTATGTGCTTGTAGCATGCCAAAGATATGCATCTCATCGGTCGTTTCGGGTGGGCACAGACAAATGGGATGAGGAGGTCGACTCCAGATCACCTCCCACTTTATTTGACCTGGTTTGGCGAGCCGCCGCCAACCCCCACTATGCCAGCCCCTCGCCCGTCCTCGGTTGAGACTTGATTATGAGCGAGCAGAGGACATTGCCGAGATGCTCATGGATGCCCTCCCAAGAATTCTGCTTGAGACCTCCACACTAGAGCGGCCAGCATGAGACCGACTTCGCTATTACGGGATGCAATGGGCAGTGCTTTGGCGGGACCCAGCGTCGCCGCCGTGGTCAAGAACAACATTCACAGAATCGATGGTTTGATGCGGATCAGAAGAACGCATAGCGGCGGCTTGGCTACATACGGATCCAGTACCCGCTTGCGAGCCACCACATAGTACCGCCCATCCGAAGGACACAAAGGCGCGGTACCTTTGCTAAGCATCGGGGAGATGTTCGCCGGGCGGACACTCATCCTCGAACCTTTTGGCGCTGAGAATGCTTCAAGGCCAGCCCAGCCCGACCTACAGGGACATCACACGAGGCAAAGGGGAACAGTATTTGCCGGCGGCTCTATGACCCGGCCAGGGGACGCGTGCGCCCATACCCCCACAGGATGGCCCCCATTGGTTCTCGTGGGCGAGGATGTTGAGGAGGGCCTGCAACGCGGCTAGCTAATGGGAAGGCGGCCGACCTCGATGGTATGCGGGCCGAAGTTACTCAAGTGGGCGGGGCGCCGCTTGTGCCGGGTCCTCACTACCCCATTCCAACTGAGCATTGCGGGGAGGGTTTCCCCGACAATGGACCTAGCGGGGTTGTTCCCATTCACAAGGCGGGCGACCCACACCGGCCAACCACCACGGACGATCATGGTCGGATTCAAGATTTGCCAAACTGCTATCGGGCATTCTCGGCGGCCGGTTGACCCGCCGGGCGTAGGCGGATGTGCGAAAGCCCTCACATGTGCTTTCGACCCCGCCACTCCAACGATTGACCATATCTTTACGCTGCGCATCGATTGAAGAGCGGCGGAATCATCTACCGGACTTGTATCGGCCGCTTTGTGGACTTCGCAAAGGCTTTGATACACGGCCCCTGAAAAGCCAGGCTAGATCCAACGGGGCTCCCGGCCGCCGTGCGTAATGCCATATACAGTTGTATGAGAGTTGTTTTGGCAGATGCAACCACGGGCCAAGCATTCACCAAGTAGTATCCTGTGGGTCCGTCGGTGGTTGCCCCCTCTCGCCAACACTTTTGGCCTCTACATTGATCGGGCTTAGAGCCCGCTTATCGAGCATGGGGGATGGCATACAGCTTTTGCACCAGGTCATCCGCCACTCATCTATGCGGATGATGTTGGCCTCGCCGCCCACACCCCGGCTATGCGCCTCACCGGATGCCCTAGACACATTTTGTCGCTACGACATGCAAGGCGTCAACCGCCAAGACGTGGTGGTTCTCATATCCTCTTCACGCCACCCCATGCCTCCCCGCACTCACATATCGGGGGACAAACCGCAGGACGCCACGCCCACCTACAAGTACCTAGGGGGTGGAGTTCCCCTCCTCCCTCGGGCGGGAGGCGCCTATCCGGCTATGTGGTGACAAGGCCGGAAAGCTTTTTTATGCCATGCAACAACAAATACCGTGCGAGCTATATGATTGGGGACATCACCACATCCTGTTCGCACCGGTCGAGCCCCGCCCTTCAGCACGGGTCGAGGTTTGGGGCCCGGCCGCCTCTTTGGCAACCCGGAATGACTTGGAGCAAAAGTGAAGGCATTTTTGGCACGGGCACTTGGGGTGAAACCTTCAGTCCCCTATCGATTCCCCGCTGCAGGAAACCGGATTCTTGCCGCTTGTGGGCAATTCTTGATAGACACATCGCCTATTTTCTAAAGTGGTTACTATGGGTGATGCTCGGCTCCCTTTTTGGCTTGGTTAATGCGGGCCATGAGTCGCAGCGGCTTAGGGCCTGTTGGAGGGGTAAGAGATCGGTGGTTCGCCAGATGCGTCTGGTTGGGCGCGTGGCCGATCGTGGCAGCCTGCTGGGAGTACCTAGATGCTTGTTTCCTTGGCAAGCTCTTGGACCCCATTGCTCTAGAGCAGGTCAAAATGGCCCATTACAAGGAGCACATCAACCCCCGTGTTAGCCCGGGGACCACAACTCTACTGCGTTCCCACCGCCTCAAAAAGCTGAGACTCATTGCCTCCATTCGCGACAAGGTGCCCACCATCTTCGTGAGATCGAGGCGAGGCGGTGGATTGGGAGCCCCGCCCAGATGTGCTCTGTCGGTCTTTGTCAAACGGTGCCATTGAGGATGAGTCTCACACTTTCCGGGAGTTGCCCGCCGCTCACCAGTCCCGGCCGATCACGCCTCCCTTAGTACCTACTGGACGTGCCCTTGCATTTGCCGATGAACACACCGCCAAGACGCGTGCTCCGGGTCATACATCCGGGGAGGTAATGGACCTCGCGCGAGGTCACCTTTGCCCAGCCGTCCTGTCCAACGACTAGGCACTACGGGGTGGTGCATGATCAGATATATTGGGATGTTTCTCGCATTTTATATGATTAGCACGGTTTGTCGCCAGGCCGATTTTTCGCCACGGTTTTTCCTCGAAAACCCTTGAGGCGGGGGTTTTAATCCGGCAAGAATCCGCTTGCTGCATTTTTGTATTGGGTCCCATAGACCGATTGGTCTCCGTGGACGATAAAAGTACCTTCCTTCCTTCCTTCCTTCCTAAGATCATGTCCATGTACCATGGAATAATTTAAGGGCTAAACTTAGCTATTTGGCGATTTTTTAGCACATTTCCAAAAAACTTTGGCTAATGTACGAAGAAAAAATTGGAAAAAAAATAATAATTTTAGTTTAACTTTTTTCGGGACTGCGCCAACGTTGGAGCTCTTTAGCCAAATGCTAGAAAGTAAGAGAGTGAAATTTTGTACTGTTTAGCTAAACCATAGAAACTTTTAGAATGAATTTCGGGCCAGTTTAGTTAACATCATTCTAGTTTATATGAAATATATGATTAGTAGTTTAGTTTCTAGCATTATGAATTAATTTGAGTCCTAAACTTTGCTAGTTAGTATTATTTTAAAATGTTTTCACAAAGAAAATGACCAAAATAAATGGAATATATTGAAAAAAAGTATAGTAATTTGGCTTAATATTTTCTATTGGCCACACCATAGAAAGTTTTGGGTTGATGTTTGGGTTAGTTTAGCTAAGTGCTAGAAAGTATGAGAGGAAAAATATGTAGAGTTTAGCTAAACCACAGAAATTTTTGAGATTAATATCGAGCAAGTTTAGCTAAAGTCATTCTGGCTAATAAGAAATATGCGATTAGTAATTTATTCCCTGCCATGTACTATGGTCAAGGTTCTCAACCTCTTCTTCATCCTTGTAAAATGAGATGCTCCTCAGCCTTTTAGTTCTTCCAATACTAGAGGGCATGGCCTTCTTCCCAACTATTGTAGGTACTATGGGAAGGTATAGCACTTATAGAGTGCAATCAAAATTATTCCTCAAGATCCTGAAGAACGTAGCCGAAGGAATACCTAGAAGAATAAGATAGGCAAGTTGCTCTTGATTGTATGAGAGGCAAGTATAAGACGTCAACCTTCTTAGAACAGAGGCATGCATTGGAGAAGCTAAAAGAAAACTGAACAAACAAAAAAGGTTTTGAAGTGCAATTAGTCCATGTTGTTGCATGACAACGAAGGGCTTTAGGACCACATGCGCCATTCTCATTGTCTTGAACAATGCAACCTGATTTGATTATCAGTGACAATAAGCTTATGATCATCATTTCCTCCTCTATGCAGGAATTTCGAAGTGCCATCCATACAAACAAGCCATATATGTTGCCAAATCTCTGCATGAACATCCACAAAACCATAAGGTGTCATTTAGCTGCATCTATCACTGCCATCAAAAACTTAGAGAACTAGGTTGAGTTTCCCCAATTCGTCTGTATACAGCATGCTTCCTAAAAGGAGGTTATCAACAGGGAATAAATTACTAATCGCATATTTCTTATTAGCCAGAATGACTTTAGCTAAACTTGCTCAATATTAATCCCAAAACTTTCTGTGGTTTAGCTAAACTCTATACATTTTTCCTCTCGGCCCATCTAGCGTTTAGCTAAACTAACCCAAACATCATCCAAAAATTTCTATGATGTGGCCAACAGAAAATATTAAACCAATTTAGGATACTTTTTTTCAATATATTCCACTTATTTTAGTCATTTTCTTTGTGAAAACATTCTAAAATAATGCTAACTAGTAAAGTCTAGCACTCAAATTAATTCATAATGCTAGAAACTAAACTACTAGTCATATATTTCATATAAACTAGAATGATGTTAGCTAAAAGAGCCCGAAATTCATTATAAAAGTTTCTATTATCAAGAATGATGCACTCAAGAAACCAATGCTCGTTAACTGCAGAGAACTGGAGCTATATATGGCAGTACCTTCTACACGTAAAGCATCGTATATAAAATCCGCAGCCAAGTTCAGAAAGGGGATTTGAAGCTCGTAACCAAACCCAAGTCCTT
This sequence comes from Isoetes taiwanensis, assembly GCA_021234155.1. Taxonomy (NCBI): domain Eukaryota; kingdom Viridiplantae; phylum Streptophyta; class Lycopodiopsida; order Isoetales; family Isoetaceae; genus Isoetes; species Isoetes taiwanensis. Next base: position 4,831,431 of record JAJEKV010000043.1, read on the forward strand.
TTTCTGTATGTATCAAAGAGCAAGCCTTACCCTAGAAACTAAGACCTCGATTATGGCATACAGAAAATCTGTTGGAGATGTAAGCCGTTTTATGGAAAGGCAGCCTCTGTATCGGGGATGCCCATTGGTTAAGGCTGCGCGGAATCCATGCCGATTTGAGAAGAATATTGTGTTTAAGACACAAGGTGAAGATTTGGAGGCACAAACAATGGAGTGACGACACCCGGGAACCTCCTTTATTCAAGATAAAATAAGAATTCAATGAGTCGCCTAAGCCAATAACCGTTTGCCCCTAAAATTCTCAGCATGCAATTCAAGAAAATGGGCCAATGCAGAAAGCTCACGGGCAGTGGAAGAGGAGGCTTGCTCACTAACATCAAAGATTCCGCTAAAATCCTTACTTGCAGTGAAATCATGGACCCAGACTCCCCAACCAGATCCACTAGCATCATAAGACAAGGAGATAATGGGCGAGGTTGGTTCCCAAATCAAGGCAGCATTTAACAAGTCAAACCACTGTGACCAGGCGTCTATTTCAACTAAAGCAAGTGGGTTTAAAAATACAAATTGGGACCAAGAAGTAATAGAGCCATAAATGGTCAAGAGATGAAAACTGAGAAGCTTGCAAAACGGACCAAAAAATGGCCTAAATGAGGCGATCATACCTAGAAAAGAAGCAAGACGACGTGCAGACAACTTTTGCTTCAGCGCAAGACTCTTGGCTAGCTCCAAAAACTTTTGCCTCCTTGGAGGAGCAATGGAAAGAAGACCTGAGGAAGTATTAACAATATAGCCAAGAAACTTCACCTCATGCGTACCTTCTAGTTGGCATTTATGCAAAGCAATCATGAAACTCGTAGACTGAAAGATCTTCAAGACATTGTCACGCGTGCGGTAAAAACGGCTAGGGTGAATTGCAAAGAGGAAATCATCAACATACGGAATACAAGGGATACAGCTAGCCCTCAACCGCTTCACAACCTGGCGCATAAGCTTTGTGAACATATAGCATGCCGTAGACAAGCCAAACGGTAGCGCCGTGAACATGTAAAATTTTCCTTGGAATTGAAAACCCATGTAAGTCCAGGCTGACGGGTGTAAGGCAACATGATGATAGCCAGCATGAAGATCAAGGGTAAATAAATAGTCACCTCTCTTCACAACAGTAGGCAAGTCTTGGATAGTTTCATATTTGAATGGCGTATGCTCTAAAAATCGTTAACATAGCGAAGATCCAAGATCAGACGGAGCTTACCAGCAGCCCTCGGAATCACACCCAAAGGAGAGCAAATGAAAGGTGCAGATGTTGACTCAATGGCAGCGCCTTCTAAAAGCAAATCTTGTATGGCACTCTTCACAAAAACAGAATGTTGATCCACAAGTTTGTGGTTCTTCCTAGACCAAGGTTGCAGAGGTGGGGCTGTTAACCATGGTAACCTGTAGCCATTCCAGATCCAATCTAGGACCATAGCACTATTGCAAAAAGTCTGCCAGTAGTGGAAACAGTTTTTAAGGCGGTTGCTCAATGGTTTAGATGGGGTCAAGGGATAGCTGTCTGCACAACCTTTTAAACAATCTGAAAGGGGATGTGCGGGGATCACATAATTACGTAGTTTCAAATCTTTGTCGATGGACTGTTGTTGAGAGGCCCCAAGGTGCTTTTCCATCCTCAGCTTGCTCTCAATTTCCGCAAATACGTCCTCCATCTCATTCAAAAAATCGAACTGGCGTACATTCCCATCAAATTTCAGAGCTGGGGTGCGCGATTTCTTACTCTTCCTCTCAATTTCTCGCCGCAGGCGTTGATCTTGGCATCCGGCTCTCCCATCCTGTCATCTCTATGTGCAGCAAGACGCTGCTCCATACCAGCCGCCCATGCTGGGGCTCTCACAAGATCTTCAAGGGGAGCAGCTACAGGGTCGGGTATAGTGCCGAAAGCCTCTCCCATGGTACGTTTCCCCAGCCTAGGTGCCATAAACGATTGAAAATCCGGCAAACACAGAAGAGAAAATGCGTGTTTTGTGCAAACCGAGTACTCCCACAGGAGAACAGGAGACAACACTTCTAACATGCACAGAAACGGCTGGGAAAAAAACCTAAACCTGACAAAGAAGCAACACTAATGCCTTCAAAAAACAAAAGGGTTGCACGGACTACGAGGAAAACAGAAGGAAACAGAAGATGCTACGCAAACTTGGAGACGCTCAAGGATGTGCTGATGGAGAAGCAAAGAAACGCCCGAGTATAAGAAGGCCATCTAGGATCCTAACGGCCTGTGTTCAACTACCTGGCAGATCCTAACAAACTACAATGGTTTTGAGAACCTTATTTATCTTCTCTTCGTGAATCGAAGATAAATCTCATTAGGTTTTCCAATCCGGATATGGAAATGCTTGCATCTCTCTTTAAGAATGATTCTTGAATATTTGTATAGGTCATAGCTCTGCTTCGAGCTAGCAACTTCACAGCCAAAAGACCACAACCCAGAAGGCCTCCCGCAAATCCAATCCATAGACCAGACCCTACACAACCCTAAAAAAACCCTAAAAATAATGGGAGATATTCACACCCACCACAAAAGAAGCCTCCACCACAGGATTTGGCCCCTTTTCTAAAATCAACGACTAACAAAAGGGTGCACTCTAGAAATACTATTTAGTACACCTGGATGAATACGTCCACCAAATCATATGAAAACCTTAGAGAAAATAGTACAAAAACACAAAAAAAACCCCCTGTTTGTGACAATATAGTATTGGTTTTGACTAGTTTTTATCCGTTTGAGCTCAACATTACCTTTTTTGAATATGAGGAGCAGCCATGAGGATATATCCTATAATTTCAACCTATATAAAAACACAAAAACATAAAAAAAAACCCTGTTATAATGCTAGATATTGTGACAATATAGTATTGGTTTTGACTAGTTTTTATCCGTTTGAGCTCAACATTACCTTTTTTGAATATGAGGAGCAGCCATGAGGATATATCCTGTAATTTCACCCTATGATGCTAGAATGGCCTGCTTATGACAGAGATTACTTAATCACGCACAACGAACACACCTAACATCTGTCACAAATGATACTGGTAACAAACAAAACCTTCACATTTCTAACTCGATCGATCTTTTAAATGAATCTTATTATTTTTTCAACAAAATACTACAGATGCATCATCATCGAAATAAATTGCAATTAGCAACACAAAAATTAATGCAAGTACATCCATCAATATATGCATCTTCAAAATAAAACTTAATAAAAACCCACAGAACCAGTTACCGGCAACACAAAAGTCACTGCAACTCAACTACAAATTAAACAAGTATAATTAAAACCATATGAATTGAACTTGACAATTAGAGTGCAAGCCACATCAAAAGGCCATTGCGACAATATGACAACGAAAAAGGATACGACAATATCTCCAATGTTGATTTCATGGATAAAGATGTAAATAATTGAAATTCACAATTCCAATAATTTTCCAACTACGGATAGGGAACTGAAATACAAGCTATGATGTTCAACGAGGCTACGAAAATGCTATACAATAAACTCTAACGAGGAAAGGTAATACTACATACATGATTGCCAACATCAAAGAAGTCCAATTATACCAACAAAACAATAACATTTGTCTCTCTACAAATACAGGTATACTATGTATCAAATGGAACGATACGTAATGCCAATAAAAGATACTCAAACCTAAACCATGATTGTGAAATCAATTTATAGTAGAAGAATGTATGAATGAAGGAACAATGGAAAACTTCACTCCTTAATTCCCTTTACGAAAATAAATGTATTAGAAAAACACATCCATGGCAAGTTGCTTGATAAGCAATTTACAACTTAAAATTCACATATGGATTTCTAATACCAAATACTTACATATCCTAACTACATATTAGATGTCATTGGAATTGTTTGCAACAAACATTCCAAGAAGATTGGACAACAAAGAAATTCGCAAACGCAAGCTTACAATCGGTGACCAAATGCGAATCAACACCACCAAAGATTCATCTTCACTTCATAGGCAATGAACATCATGTTAATCTCATCTTTATTTTGTAGCCAATGCAATGTCAACATCACACTTTGGAGTCAATTAGCCTTAATAGATGGGACTCAACTATAAGAAAAAATGCATGAAGCCCCAGTAGTTTCAATCACACGTTTACGAGCTAACAATTTCCAAGGTACATATATAGATTTTCAAGTACATCAAACATTGGAAAATACTAGAATCTACGCACTTCTTGTTACAGGATTGTCATTATCAACAAGATCATAATTTAAATAAATCCAAACATTCCACCTATTATGGACTTGCGCACTTGGCTATTATGCTACATATTCTAAACGAGGTGCACCCTAGACTATCACAATCGTTGGATCCATCGATCCTACGACCCATACTGTATGTTGGAGCCTCTGAGCACCTTCCATTTTTCGCTTATGGTCATTTATGATTGGGGACACCTATATGATTTTGAAATATAAAATACGCGTTCATATAAGGTCTTCATGGAATATCGAGCCTCTAAACGGCTTCGCCTAAGGTTTTAGAATATGAAATTCGGAGGCTCGAACCTCTACCAAAATAACTCAAAGTCCTAATACGACTACTTTGACCAATATAACTAGTGAGCTAACTTGATTATTTTTTATCTTAAATCTATATTTTTTTTTTATAATAACCCACTCAATTGTTTTAGGGATATGGTCTATGGTTTCAGAAATTGTAATTTTTACATCTATATCAAATTCCCCTACTCCCTCCCCATTCCCCCGGGTTATTGTGCTACATATTCTAAACGAGGTGCACCCTGGACTATCATAGTCATTGGATTTGTCGATCCTATGGCCCAGACTGTATGTTGGAGCCTCTAGGGAACTCTCGTTTCACTTATGGTCATTTATGATTGGAGACACCTATGATTTTGAAATCTGAAATACGCGTTCGCCTAAGGTTTTCATGGAATATCGAGCCTCTATACGGCCTCGCCTAAGGTTTTAGAATATGAAATACAGGGGCTTGAACATCTACCAAAATAACTCAAAGTCTTAATAAGACTACTTTGACCAATATAACCAGTGAACTAATATGATTATTTTTTTAATCTTAAATCCATGTTTTTTTATAATAATCCATTCAATTGTTTTAGGGATATGGTCTATGGTTTCAGGAATTGTCATTTTTACATCCATTCCAAATCCCCCCCGCCCCCTCTGGGGTTATTTTGCTACATATTATTAAGAACGACACATCATTTAACACTCATCATTCATATGATAATTCTCTATTTATGTATCTAGAAACGCCATTGGTTAAAGACACAAGAAATCTAACGAAGCAGAAAATGTTTGTTAAGATTACTTCAAAGCTTCATCAAATACCAAACTTTTCATTCATAGATCCCAGAAGAGATGCTGGCAATGTGGTATGATGTTAAACTACTAAACTAAATCAAATTATTTCTTACACAATTTATCTACAGTCACACGTATAATTAGACACTGCAAATTGAGACTTGACATTGCATGCAATCTAATCACAATTTCAAAGACCACAATGTTTGCATGGTACCTTCTTATAACATTGAACAACATGAAACATATATAATAAATAAAAAAATATTGCCATGCAACCACATGGGCTGCCCATTGAAGGTGGGCAATTTTCTAGTATTTATATATAATGTGAGTGTGCATGGGTCCAGATACGTTTTTGGCCCCTTTGGGGCCTAGAGGTGGTTTTGAACATGAGCTCCATACTTAGAAAATGTTACAATGGAACTACATGGAAAATGGATCATGGGATATGAAATAATATTAATACATCAACGAACATGGGATAAAGTATGTTAGCACACCTTCTCTAGTAGGTTGCTTGCAGCTTCAAATACCTTAAAAATATACCATGGCCTCTCAGACCATTGAAATATGTTTAGAGTCGATCAAAGCAACTTCATAGCAAATAATAAAACAAACAAATAAAAGGAAGCAATAACACATCATGAATCCTAGATAATAATAATATATATTCACCCCTCGTCACCCCCCGTGTGAATATGCACCCAAAACAAAGGGGGTTTAAGAGGGATTTTAATTTAAATGTGTTGGACTCAATGGTTGTGTTAATTAATGTCAATGGTAGTTATGTATTGGTTGTTAATGTCAATGGTTGTTATGTGTTAGTTGTTATACGTTGGTTGTTATGTGTTGGGGGGATATATTTTTTATATGTTGGATGTTAATGGTTTGTGTTGCAAAAAAAAAATTTTTGGCCCGTCAGGGCCCTAGGGACCCCGGTGGCCCGATTCTCGCAAGTGCACATGCAGACAGGACAATCCGGGGGGAGGGTCTAGTGTGGTGGACTATGTGCTCGTAGTTGCGCAAGATATGCATCTTATCAGTCGTTTCCGGGTGGGCACCGACAGTCGGGATGAGAAGGTCGACTCAGATCACCTCCCACTCTATTTGGACCTGGTTTGGCCAGTCGCCAGAACCCCCACTATGCCAGCCCCTCGCCATCCTCTGTTGCGACTAGATTATGAGCAGGTAGAGGACTACGCCGAGATGCTCATGGACACCCTCCCGGCAAGAATTGCGGACCCCACACTAGAGCGGCAGATAAACCCGGTGACTTCGCTATTACGGGATGCGGCGGGCCGGGTGCTTTGGGAGACCCCCCTTCCCCCGCATCGCCTTTCGGGGTCGGTCAACAACATTTTCGCGTAACCGATAGTTTGATGCGAGTGTAAAGAGCGGCAGCTTCGATCATATTCGGATCCGGTACCCAGCTTGCGGCCACCACCACGATGCAGCGCCCATCCGGAAGGAGACAAAGGCGGCGGTACCTTGCTAGGCATCGAGGGGAGATGTTCGCCTGCTAGACACTCATCCTCGAACCTTTTGGCTGAGAATGCTTCAAGGCCAGCCCAACCCTCTGAGGGGACATCACACCCCGGGCGGTGGAAGCAGTACTTTGCGGCAGCTCTATGATCCACCAGGGGACGCCAGACGCCCATACCCCCACGGGATGGCCCCATTGGTTCTTTGCAGAGGAGGATGTTGTGGAGGGCCCGGTGGCTAATGGGAAGGCGGTGACCTCGATGGTATGCGTGCCGAAGTTACTCAAATGGGGCGGGGCATCCGGCCGGTGCCGATTCTCACTACCCCGTTCAATGAGCATTGCGGGGAAGGTTTCCCGACAATGGACCCAAGCGGGGTTCTTCCCATTCACAAGGCGGGCGACCCACACCGTCCGCCAATTCTGGGGCGATCATGGTTAGTTCAAGATTTGCCAAATTTGTTGGTCGGCATTCTCGAGCCGCACGGTGACCGGCAGGCGGCGTGAGATGTGCGAGCCCTCACACAAGCAGGCTTTAGACCCCGCCACTTAACGATTGACCATATCTTTACATTGCGGGCATCGATTAAAGGCGCCCGGAACCATCGGCGGGGACTTGTATTGTTGCTTTGTGGACTTCGCGAAGGCTTTTTGATCTGGTCCCGGGAAAAGCTATGGGCTAGACTGCGTCAACTGGGGCTGCCGCTGCCTGTGCAAAATGCCATATACAGGCTGTATGAGAGTTGTTTTGGCAGGATGCAGCCGACGGGCCAAGCATTCACCAGTAATATCGTGGTCCGGCAGCGTTGCCCACTCTCACCAACACTTTTTGGCCTCTACATTGATCAGTTAGAGCCCTGGCTTACTGAGCATGGGGGGATGGCATACAGCTTTTGCACTAGGTCATCCACCAGCTCATCTATGCGGACGATGTTGACCTTCTGGCCTACACCCCAGAAGCTATGCAGTCTCATCTGGATGCCCTAGACACATTCTGTAAGGCTACAGTCATGCGCGTGAATCTCGCCAAGACCAGGGTGGTTCTCATATCCTCTTCACGCCACCCCACGCCTCTTGCACTCATATATCGGGGACAGCCTGTGGAGGTCACGCCCACCTACAGGTACCTAGGGGTGGAGTTCCCCTCCTCGCTCTGTTGGGAGGCGTCTATCTACTTCTGGGTGGTGGCCAGCCGGAAAGCGCTTTATGCCATCGTAACAACAGTCACCGAGGCAGAGCTCTATGATTGGGGCCATCGGTCACATCTGTTTTGGGCACCGGTCGAGCCTGTCCCTTCATGACGGGGTCGAGGTTTGGGGCCCTACCGTCTCTCTGGCGACTGGAATGACTTGGAGCAAAGGTGCGAAGGCATTTTTGGCACGGGCACTTGGGGTGAAACCTTCAGTCCCCCATCAGATTATCTTTGCAGAAACCGGATTCTTGCCGCCGCGGGCGACCCTTGATAGACACATCGTCTATTTTTCGAAAGTGGTTACTATGGGTGATGCTCGGCTCCCGCACTGGCTTCTGTTGTGGCAATGGGCCCTTGGCTCGTGGCCTGTTGGAGGGGTAAGAGAGATCGGTGGTTTGCTAGATGGAGCGTGCGGGGAGCAGTGCGTCGCGCGGTGGACCACAGAGGCCGATCGTGGCGGTGCGTGAGAGTACCTAGGCGCTTGCTTCCTTGGCAAGCTCACGGGACCCCGGCACGCTCTAGAAGCAGGTCAAAATGGCCCACTACAAGGAGCACATCAACCCCGTGTGCCCGGGGCCCACGGCCTCTACCTGCGTTCCCGGTTGCCCAAAAAGCGCGGAACTCATTGCCTCCATTCGCACAAGTGCCCACCATCTTCGCGATCCGAGGCCAGGCGGTGGATTGGGGAGTCCCGCCCGGGACGAGGCTCTGTCCGTCTTTGTCAAAGCGGATGCCATTGAGGATGTCTCACACTTTCCGAGTTGCCCGGCGTTGGTCGGATCAGGGCGGATCACGCCCCCTTAGTACGGCGGACTTGCCCCTACATTTCGATGAACACACCCGTCGATGCGTGCCACGGGGTCATACATTCAAGAGGTAATCGGACTGCGAGCTCACCTGCCCCGGGCTGCCCAACGATTAGGCACTACGGGTGCGGTGCATGAGTGTATATATTTGTGTGTTTTTGCATTTTATATATTAGGGCGGTTTGTCGGGGATTGATTCTTCGCCCGCGGTTTTCCCTCGAAAACCCAGCCGTGGTGGGGTTTTTAATCCGGGTAGTAATCCGCTTGCTGCGCATTTGTATTGGGTCCCATAGACTGATTGGTCTCCGTGGACGATAAAAATACCTTCCTTCCTTCCTTCCTCCCGGGTGTGACAAAATTTTAGAATTTAAACCAGAAAAAAACTAGAATTCATTTGAAGCTTTCATCACTTGTAGCTTTTGAATTTCATCACAATAAAACAAATAGAACATAAGTAAAAGTTCCCATTAAGATAGAGCAGATTGATCCCATTATTCTGAAAGTCATAAAGTTTGCAACACCCATACACAAATATTTTTCAACTGGAATTTAACAGCAGCCTTTGGCCTCCATGGATTCTTGTGGTGAGAAACCAAAGTGGAAAACTTTTCTGCTTGTTAGCACAAGGATCTAGAAGCCTTGGAATTTGCTTAATAACTGCCTCAAAATCTAAAAATGCATGGTAATTTTTTGCAAGCTTCATTCGGAATGAGCCATAAAACAATATCCAATAGCGCAATCCTGTATTAATCAGCTGGTATGATGTGAAAGCCTACCAAACCCGGCCGAAAAATTGCTGTTTTAGCATAGATAACTTAACCGAACATATCCATATCATACACTATCAAAAAGTTCTCGGAGAGAGCTTTCCAACGCAATAAAAATCATCTAAAACAGAGCTCTGGATCAAAAGTTATGATAAGAAATGTGTTGCCAGCGGGAAACTGCACTACATGCACCCTTCAAGCCCTTCATGTGCCCAACCCGGCCGAAAAATTTCTGTTTTAGCATAGATAAGTTAACCAAAATCCATATCATATATTGTCAAAAAGATCTCGGAGAGAGCTTTCTAACGCAATAAAAATCATCTGAAACAGAGCTCTGGATCAAAAGTTATTATAAGAAATGTGTCCTTCATGTGCCCATTATGCACCACATATACAAAAAGAGGGCTTTTGTTGTGAGTCATTGGTTGTTGACCATTATGCACCACACGCACAAAAAAAGGGCTTTTGTTGTGAGCCATTGGTTGTTGACCATTGAAAAAAAAAGGCTAAAATCAATGGCTTAGAAATGGTGCATTCTAGATGTATGCATTAGTACATCCATTTGAATACATCACGAAATCATAGGAAAACCTTAGTGAAAAGCGTACAAAAACACAAAGAAAACCCCCTGTATTCAGGATACAAATTGAAATTATATTACAAGCAGACATTTCAAGAAATCCTACGCATGATTTGTCTATTGTCAATTGGAAACAAGTTAGCTTATTATAACTTGCAACTTTGATCTCCTGTGGAATAACCCTTGCCCAACATGCAAATCACAACTATGCAACCATACAACTTGGCAAGACTTACTTCAAAGCTTTCTTCAGGTGGATGCACATCATGAAAAGGCTTGCAAATTATGCTTTGAAAGGTATGTCATTCTATTCTTCTTTGAAGGACTAAAATACAAACAAAAGCAACGAAATTTCATGAACTACAGCTTGCTGCACGCATGAACACAGTATCACAGCTTGCTTCTCGAGCAAAATAAGCTATATCTCTATAAATTGGGGATTTTTGAATCCTCGCTCTCATATAAACAAAGCTAATCTACAAATTTACGGTCAAAATGATGTGAAAATACCTATATGGCCGCAAAAAAAAAAAACAACAAAGTAAGCAATGTGTTAATTACTAAAAGGACTCAACATGCATGCTTTGCATGAACGCATGGTATGCATGCACTGTGTGCATGCATTATGTGCATGTAATGCATGCATGTGTGCATGCCAAAACCATAAGTTGGGACTGCAAACTAGCTAGAAATACAATACGCGCTCTATAAATACTGTTGGCATACCCTCACACAAACACAACAACAGAATCATATGCAAACCATAGCAAAGTGGCCATATAATTATATATTTTGCGTGACGAACCATTTTTTATGATATAACAGATCTGACATAATAAAGCCGCAATAAAAAACTACTAAGATCTACTCATAGCATGGCGGCCATGATCAAGGCGATATGAGCATCTATAGCTTGCTTGGGCATGGTTGTTCACTCTTTTCAGTTTTCTCGCTAGCCAAAAGATCCTACGTGCACTTTATCCCCTTGTTTGGCCTAATTTGCGTAAGCAACCATTTCATCTTGCTTCTAGTTGGGTTTTGTGGTCTATATGGCAGAGGCGACGTTTCTGTAATTTTCAAGGTGCACACATCTCTGATCAGCAGCTTCTTCATTGTGCTCAACAGAAGATTACTAAAGCTTATCATTGCTCATCTATAGCTGATGATAAAAAAGGGCAGACGTACTTACGGTGTTCTTCTTATGCATAGACGGGTGTTTGTGCCTAGTTGTGTCAGCCTATCCACTAGGGTTTTATTCCTGTATGTGCATTGTGTATTGCACATTCCTTCAAAAAAAAAAAGGCGATATGAGCCACTAGTTTTGTCTTTTGGAGCATGACCATAGATATAAAATATGGCTTTTACATTTATCAAAAGGTTTTGCCCCTTCCACGACTTCTTTTCTCAAGATTTTGTAGAAAGGGTGATATAATTACATATTCTCGTGATGAGGACTCGCGATATATGCACATCTAAACACCGAGCATAGATAGACTTTTCATTCATCACAGCAGCAATAATCATTGGGTTTATAAATTTTGAAATGAGTGGGATAGCTGACCATAGATACAATATCGAACCAATAATATCATAATAGGGCTAGGCAAAGGTGAGAAAAGTGGCAATAGCTTCTCATCGGGATAAAATACCTCGCCCTTTCAGGTTTTTGGGGAAAACCCTAATGAGAAATGGGATCTCGAGGTATTGCCGGGAGTGTCCGCGGGAGAAAGCAAATGACCGGTACCGAACGAAGAGGGAATATGTGTGTCTGTTAATTTTTCTAATCCTGAAAATATAAATGCAAGCACCCGTAAGTTTTGCTGATAAGCACAACGTATGGATGGCTTGAACTGTGTGCGTCCTGTCATAGATGCCAATGGCAACAAAAACCACATAAAATAAAAAATATCAACATAACAAAAAGAAAAACTTTGTCATGCGTGCCACGCAAAAAAAAGATATAACTTTTAAAGAGACTTGAAAGAAATTGAAAAGAAAAAACCTCTAGAGGGACAATAACTAAAAGAGAGAGAGAGAGAGAGAGATCATTAAAATTTCTTAACATAGATGACACCTGGGTCGATGGTCCGCGAATTAGAGAAAAAAAGAAGGGTGGGGCGGGAGGGTTTGCCCACTGTTACTATACTGCTGTGAGAATAATGTCGAATGAGAAGAAACACGAAAAAACCGAATATATACCGATCGCCCTCTCACGATAATCTCGATCCTATAGCGTGGATCGATCTGCGTTCTCGTGATGAGGACTCGCGATATACACACACCAAAACACCGACCGAAAAGAAGAGAACTCTGCTCTCCTCCTAGACCTAGATAGCATGGTAACTGTAGCTGTTGGTGAAGATCGGGCTGAACGTATTATGTAGGAGAAGAAGATGAGCCACAAACCTAGGTGGCATGGTAACTGTAGCTGCTGCTAGTAAAAGGGAAAAGCCAACGCGGATACCTAGAAATTATCGCTCCAAGCGAGACGCCGTCTGGGAAAGGAGTTGATCTGAACTAGAAATAATAAAATGCACAATGATGGTCAATTAAAACACCCAACCCACTAGCTGATAATGAACCCAATTGAAAAAACTCCTAAAAAAACAAAATATATTAAATGAATATATCACCTGGGCTATAACCAATCAGAATGCAAGATATATAAATAGGGGTTTGGACTATAACAACAACCGAAGAAAAAGAAAACAAAGTAACCCAATAAAAAACCATTGGAACTAATGCGACCCAAATCCAATGATGACTGAGAAGAAATGGTCTCGAAGATATTTTAATCCCGGAACTCCAAAGAAATGTATAGCCACTAATTCCAAAAGGATAGACAATCATAAGAATGAAAAACTGCGGATATGATAGAAGCTTTTAAGACCTAAGCAACGAAACAAGCTGTTTGTAAAGAAAATTAGAAAAGAAAACCTTACGACTATTATCAGAGTGCACAAATACTGCAAATATTCTAAAAGAAATGACAAATTTGCATTGAATAATGAGGTAACATGAATCCCTACAACAAAAATATCAACAACATTCAAAACCAATGCCATGCAACAAAAAATATCAACAACATTCAAAACCAATGCCATGCGATGTTCTATTGTGCCAATGTCAAATAGAGATGGCTAAGTACGCAAAAAACATCATATCACATCTCATACTCAGATAAATTATCTAACCCAACGGGAAAACTTAACAAAAATATGCGGGGGAAAAAAGAAAAAAGAAAAAAAGAAAAAACTGGTTGAAGCATATTTGACGCCAAATTAGAAGTCCATCGTGCGCCAAGTCCAAGGTCGAGGTCAGGTTCCAGACTAGTTGGATGGGCAGGTTCAAGATAAAAAAACATGGAATGTCAATAAATGTCGATAAGGAGCGGAATGATGTGTACGCTGAAAGGGTAAACAAGAGGAAGTCACAGTGGAATCTGGGTTTAGACCGAGGTCTAAAGAAGGTAGGGCCATGCTCATGGTCATGATTCATGAGAGCGGGGTCATGGTTGAGATGGAGGGCAAGAGTGAGAGAAGTTGTAGAAACTCAACGATCGGGAGAATTGCCACGACCAACAAAGATCTAGTTGTTATTACTGCCTATGAGACAGATAAGATCACCAGCAATGATGTCATCAAAGAAACTAGACCATGAACCCGCACATAGCTTAACATAAAATAATTCTAAATAACTAATATAAAAAACACCGAGGCTACCGAGATACAACCTGAGAACCAAGATAATTGAAGCATGTCCCCATCTCAACATTGCAAAAAACATTGAAATACGAAAATGCATGGAAAAAACAATAAAAAAAGGGAAATTTCGAAAAATGCCCTTGTATTTTGCAATAATTATGAAAATGCACTTATATTTCTTGGTATTGTCAAAATGCCCCTGGCGTGGTGAAGTCCAAAGATCCAGCTCCAAATCCATCCATGCTTAGTCTAAATGGCCGTTTCATCTCCTCATCTCTTCTTTTACTATTCCATTCTAGAATGTGAATGTGGTTGGGAAAGCAGATCATGTGTGCAAAATCTCGGTTGGAGATTTAGACAATTTCCAATTACACGAAACTACCCATCTTGAATGAGATGCTGGAAAGCTTACAGAACATATGAATAGAATTCGGGCATGTCCGTCCAAAAGAAGGCACCAAACCCATTCTTCTGAACTTACCAATGCAAACTAGTAAGCTGCTAAGAAATTGAGCTAGATACAAAAGAAGCAGAAGTGTTGCAAGGCTACTAACATGCAAATCCGTAGTCTGATGCTGTAATTTACGACTAAGTGCTGCTATAAAATTAGGATTACCTGATATAATCTGTGGAGCAGGGCCGGGTGGAGCTGGAGCTCTAACACCGATCCAAATCACCCAACATTTGCCTCCCATCCCATTTCTAACGTCCCAAGCTATTTATATTTTGGCCATCCCCAGCAGATACAACGCAAAAGATCATGCATGCATCGATTTTAGAGATAGGAATAGGCAAATTGTTCTGAGCAAAAAGGCAAATTGTTCTGAGCAAAATGGCATACCAATGATGGATCTATTTTCGGATTTGATAAGCCAAGAAACTAATAGATGTAAAGGTGTATTCAACAAAGGAGTTGGATTATAGCAAAAACTGATCGAAATGTATTCAACAAAGGAGTTGGATTATGGTGAAAACCGATAGAAATCTCTGGATATCTTTTGATACGTATCGATTGCTTCTAAATTTAGTTATCATGGATCAATAAGATGTTATTTCTCCCATTGAAGTAGAAAACATGCGCGAAATCAAGGCGGAAAAAGAACATGCACCAGATCAATGAGGCAAAAGGACAGGACGAGAGTAGCATATCATACGCTATCTTTCTACAGTAGAAAAATTGCGGGCATTTTGATAATTAAGTAAAATACAGGATCAAATACAATGGCATTTTTAGAAGTTTCCCATTAAAAAAACTCCTCAAAGGGATAGAGAATGCCATATGGCTACCAAGCAAAGACTCCACAATACAATTCTCTATGGGGAAAGACAACAAACTCGGGAAAGGAAGGCATGTAACCAGGGGGTGGTCAAACTAAGTATAGAATTTTCTGAATTGTGGGCTCTGAATAAGTTTGTTCTAAAAACAAGGTCTTACTTGAATTCCAACAACCTATGAACACAAGATATACTTCAACCCACAAAAATTGTGCGCAACTCTATAGAACGAAGGAGCCTATAGATAACTTTGAAAAACAAAACCACATGAGGCTAAATTTCATGCTCAAGGGAAAGATGAACGGAGTGGACAACATGTCATAGGTAATGGAAATTGAGGTCAAAGCTAAGATAGAGGTCATGATCGAGGTTTAGGATGTGTGATACGGATAGCCCTGTCGAGAGATAGAAAAAAGGATCGACACCTTATCAAGAAACCTCTAACAAAAAATCCTTAGACCCCAACAAACAATCCCAATCGCGAAAATGAGAAAGGAAACAAAAAAGGGGAAGGTTTGTAACACCTAGGACTACATATGAGCAAAAGGAAAAAATAACTCTGTGAGGAAAATATACCTGAGCACCAGCAATTAACCAGAAAACTTTAAAAAGCACAACGTGTCGGTGAATCTCACTCGGGACTAGAAAGATAATGCCCATAGAACTTGGAAAGGCCTAGATTTAACCAATTATCTAGAAGAAACAATCTTTCATAGAACATCACGCAACCCCGCTCTAGATATGCAAGGAAAAAAGATTTATTCCCCCCAACGTGTTTAAAAGGGGCGCAAGCGGAAAGTATATAACCAAGATGGAACATATATTAAACAATTAGTTAGAAGAAACAACTCATTCATGAAACATTACACAAACTCTAGAAAAACATTCCCTAAGGGAATTCCCTGGTTAAGCATGGTAATAAAAAATAGTGATTAGAAACATGCATGCCTATCTAACAAGTGAATCAACAATCACCTAACATTTAAGCTTATATGATGCATAAATGTGTACAATGTGGTCGGGGTACTATAAATGAGCCAAATGTTGGATTATTGCAAGTGACAAAAAAGGAAAAAAAAAATTGCTGGGCCAGAGCCAAATGTCTGATTATAGCAAGTGCAAAAAGACTCAAACCATGATCTACCTCCCATTGTTTTCACAAAAATAAAATGATAGATAGATAGATAGAATTTTAACGTCACGCCACTAGGCAGCATCCAATTGGACATGTGACCACACACCACACTACATTGCTCAGTTGGGCCCTTCCCCCAACCACTTTACATTGCGTCTGTGGGTTTTGACACCCAACAGTTCATAGTGCGATTCATAGTTCACAAAAATAAAATAATAGGTGAGAGGATATCCAAATAAAACAATGCGAGCAAACTTCCAAAATGACCCAAGACCTATAGGCTCGAACTAAGATCTACATCATAACGCTTCAATACTTAACAAATGAGTTAGAATGCCCTCTAATAGCTGAATGCAAAAAGCAAATTCAGGTATGGTATAAGAAGGCCTCCGAAGAAAGGTTCAATTGGATGGATAGGAAAAAAATAGTTGCATGCGGCAAAAAAAATCATGGAATGGAACGATAACAAAAAAAAAGAAAGAAACTAGTCAAAAGCACGTTTGATTACTTTTTACAGAAATTACATGTTTTGATAATATTCTTTTGCCCCTGTAATTTGTAATATGAAGTTTCCTATATCAATGACATTAAAAGCAACGTTAATTTCGAGTTACAAAATAAAAAAATGTAGTTTCCATCTTCCAAATGCTTGGCAAAGACATTGGAATCTTTTGAAACATAGACTCTCTAGTACATCGTAACAACACGTTGCAGTAGATCATTGGAAGTTCCCATTCTTTGAGTAAGATCCGAATCCTTTGGGTAAGATCTGAAGCACAAAAAAGAACATGATAGCAAACTGCAAGGGCCTCAGGTGGCTGGATAGCAAAGAAAAGCAAATAAATAGCAAGACCTTTTTTGGGCACACAAGGATTCGAAAAAAAGTTATTAGAATCTATAGCAATGGATACTTTGTCTTTCCATCATTAATAACTTTTAGGAGCATGATTTCACAATTGGCTACTTTGTCACAACTTCAATCCTCTCGTAGAAGTTCCATTATTTTATTGTATCTAGATCGTAGACCCCTAGGTTGAAAATCTATAATGCTTTCAACAGTCTAAAACCTAATGCTAATGTAGAATCTTTTTCCAAATTGTCAGAATCAAATCGTACAAAAAGATGGAATCCTTATGGCTATGATGTGTAATGACATTGCTACTATGGATAGCGCACTACTGATAAGCAAAGAGAGGTGCCTATATCCACCAACTTTAAAACATTTTGTAGCACAACAAATACATTATAATTTTGCAATATAAGATAGACCTTATTAAGAAAAGGATGGTGTATATGAGCAAGAAATTTATCTAGGTATGATGTCATTCAATGGCATTGACTTGCAAACCTATTTCAAAAAAAAAGAGAAAATTCCATTAATTCTAGTAGCATGTTTATGTAAATTAGAAAAGTAACCTTTGTTAAGGAAGTACTTTTCCCATAAACATAAAACACTTAAAACCTTGGACCTTAGCCCTAAGGCCTTCATCAATACACAAAACTTAGCACATTTAATATGATCTCTCATTTAGAATTAGGAGCTTATTACAAACAAAGAGAAGAATGTAACATCAAATAACTACACAAAAAGCAGAACTTCACAATTTGTTTTTGTTTGTCCAAAAGATTACAACTTAAATACTAGCATCTTGATCATCTAAAGAAAAGCGTACACCAACGTGAGCGAGATAGGGCAAAAACTTTTTAAATACGTAGATCATCTTGATTTTTTATGTGATGTTCCCTCTCAATTCCATCTCGTGCCAAAGTGTACAAAAAATGCTTAATTATGATGGGGCACATAACGTTGCCGGGTATAAGTTCGAAACTTGTGTGACTTGAAACTTGTTCAACTCAACTCCTCGTCATAGTACCAATGGGATCTGAAAGCCCTGGTAAGGTTTTTGTTCGCTCATATTATATGCAGGTTGTAACTTGTGTACCCACTCCTTTGTATCTCAGAATGGCCACTGCTGGAGTTTCCTGCACCCCTACTCTTGCTGATCTTTCAAAAGGATTAACCAATATGTTGTATTGGCCTACTACTTGGCTTTCATGGATTGTGTATGTCCTACCTAGAGAGATTAGAAAACTGGAATTTGCTTGAATGCTTTCACATAGCACCCATGTTACATGCTTCAAAATGCCTAAAACAATGTAACTTGACTGGTTTATGTCCATCTACTGCATGCTATGAAAGCAGGCTACTGCTTACTATCACATCCCTGCTATGCACCATCAACATTAATTCATCATTTACCTTGAAATTGTTTGTACACTACTGGAAACAATGCTCATCCGAACATGGTTCTTTCTTGTTGTGTTGCTAATCTAGTCAAGCTGTAACCAGAAGGCGATTTCCCATCAATATTGCAGTTATACTTATAAAAATTACTGCACATGATAACCCTAATGCTAAACACTTCTGGGACGAATGAAGCCTCTGCCATATAAGATAGTTCCATGCGCTTAAGTACATATATGTTGTACCTTATACCAGATGTTGTACATTATACCAGATATCCTGTTTGGGTCATCATCAGCGATAAACAATTAATATTCCTTCAAATGCAGCTAAAAATAGAATTGATTATTGGTTGGATGCAACCCATTTACTACACACAAAATCCTTCCTATGGCTGAAGATGGTAATGGCAAATACATAAGAACTCAAATTCAATTTTAACTTTCTCATGCAAAAATATGAATTTTAAAATCATACGAATAAACTTATTTGGAGTTCATGAGGACTGCAAGTTTACCAAAACAACGAAGTATACCTCCAGCTCCCTGTCCACAAAGTTAAAATACTGCAGTCGCAACTATTCTGCAGATAGAAAAGAATGCCCAGTGAACCTAGTAAGCTAAGCTAAAAATTTAAGTTGAACAAGGCTCCATTTCGTTTGGCAATGGATCTTCTCAGATGGCTGTGGCATGCGAAATTTAGCATCATGAGACAGAAGGTGCTTAATTTATAGAAACCAGGAACGACAAATGTTTAGAGAATGCTTCCAGCATGGTCTACTTACTCGTTGACTGCCACCGTATAAGCCATAGTGTACCAAAGGTGCTATGACTGAAGATAATATTGATTACAAGGCTTGAGCATCTATTAACAAGTCTACTGGATTGAAAATACTAGAAATACTACATTGGCAAGAGCATATACAATTTCGTTCAATACGCTTCAATACGCTGGGCAATAGGAAGCTACCACAGAGGCAAACTGAAAATGCACGTACTGTCAAAGAACCTAAACAAAATTGTACAAATAAGAAAACACAGGGCAAGTTTGCTCATCTGGAATGGCCTAGTCTGAGAGCAAAATCTCTGCTTTTCTGCAGAACAATTCAAAATTAGTAGCAGAACATCTTACAAAGGAAATTTGTCACCAAAAAGGGGCGAGTCTGTTTTAGTTCAATCCTAGTCCCGCTCAATCCTAGTCCCGCACTGCATTTCATGGACTAGTTTTCTCAGCATGAGCAAACTCGCAGAACAGACTATGATATCCTGCACTGCATTTGCTTGAAATTGACAGGCCCCTTAAATTATTATATTACACACACAACCAGTAAGCATTGCTGTCCACGTCGCCAAATTCTCTTGAAGCATCTTTTTCTTTTGAAAACTTTTATGGCCCTGTATAAATATCCAACTTACATCCAATCAGGCAAGTGCAGTTCTGTAAACTATGTAAATAAAAGCCAATGCCAAAGCCAAGCAGCATGCTTACCCCCAGTGGACAGAGAGCAATTCATAATCTTAATATTCCTTGGGCCGGATAGATTTTCCAATCATATGAGCCAGTTTTGTAAGCTGGCTCAAACCAGTGGATCTTGCCCACCAGAATAATGTGGCCTTATGATCTTTGCATGGCCCACAAAGAATACCCTGTGCTACTGCTTGTTGCCAGACAGAAATAGATTCTTACGTTGGATTACAAGGCGATTTGACTGTAGGGGCAGAACTCCTGACACTGTGATGTTTTGCATATGCTCCACTCGGACTCTCTGGTCCTGAAGATGCATAACCTCGCATGCTGTCTGTAAAGAAAAAATAGAAGAATAAGGAAACCAAAAAAATCCAATGGATCAAAATAGATATAACAAAATCAATGGCCATTGCCATATCCATGGCCAAGTAAATAGAAGTATAATGTGGGAGAGCCGGAAGAGCTTCCCAACATAAAATGGAATTTGTATTCATGTTGTGCTAACAATGAAAAAATAGGATTGAAATATATAACCAAAGCAAACAATCTTATAAGGAGCAACCACATAAACCTGTGATCATGGGCCATATCCAAGAACAAATTGCAGATTTAGGTGCATTAGCGCAAGAATCATTCCATTAGATTGTGCATGAGAAGAACAAACAAATCAGAAGCTTCCTGTTGTTGCATCCATAATAGATCCAGGCTATTGCCAAAAACTTTGCCATCGTTTGTGCTTCTCACATATGTAAGCCAGTGCTTGCCATTGTCATATGAAGATCTTGGCATCACGGGTTAGGCTGCACATTTAAATGCTTAGAAGAAACCATAGACAAAAGATCATCGAGCTGGCTTCTGTAACCGTCTCATGGGCTTTCAAACTAAAAACCAAAAAGTTTGCTCATCCATTAGGAATAAACTGAAAAAAGATTTGCTAATATCTAGAATGTTCAAAAGCCTAGTCATTTGCATCAGGATGCAATTAGATTGCATGCAAAGTTTGGAGGGGAATGATATAGTAACTGCCCACCCATAATGAAGTATTGACAAAATTGTATAGAATAGAATCTCTAAAACATGCCATCAAAAGTACATGGTGAAAGAAATAGAGAGCTTCAAGTAGATTACCTCGTCAATTTGTTGCTCTCCACCATTTCTTCTTTGCCAAAATTTTTGCTTATAGGTGAATGCATCTCTATCTTGTTTTCTTTACCGATTCATTCATGAACTGGATCCCGAGTAGTGGAAAAATCTGTGGCTACTGGCTATGGCATGAGCAAGGAACCCAATGCGTTGTTGATTTGCAAAAACGATTCTTAACGGCCAAAAAGTGTTCAAAACAGAGATGCCCTCTTCATCTCTGACTCTTTTCTACAAGACCCATAGAACAAATTATCTACCTTACTCGTTTTCCTGGCTGGCGGCCTTAGCTGAGTCTGTTGGGGCTTTCCTTTCTCCTTATTTCGGGGTTCCATTTATGATCTCATTTCTTGTGCTCTAAAAGACCAAACAATAGTATCAGACAAAAACGACTACAAGCCAACATCACAGTGTCGAATTTAGAAATCAATCTTCCTCTTCTTTTAGGGACACACATCGATAATTCATAACCTAGAGTCCACATAACTACAATATTTTTTAGACGAAGAAGAAGCAGCGGCAGCTTTACATGTCTAAGTCTACTTTGCCAAGAACCACAGTATACACAATCCTATGGATCCTTGGATAGTGAAGGCAGAGTTTCCCCTTTGAATTCAAACACTGGAGCAACCTATATAAGATCCACCTGAAAACTTGGCAAAATTAATCCCCTCAAATACTTCGATATGCTTGTCCCTTCCAAGCTTATGCACCACCTCGTAATCATCTTGATATCCGGAAGATTAAAAAACAGCTCTGTAAACTATGTAAATAGAAGCCAATGCCAAAGCCAGGCAACATGCTTATCCCCAGTCGACAGAGAGGAATTCATAATCTTAATATTCTATAGGCCGGATAGATTTTCCAATCATATGAGCCAGTTTTGTAAGCTGGCTCAAGCCAGCGGATCTTGCCCACCAGAATAATGTGGTCTTATGATCTTTGCATGGCCCACAAAGAATACCCTGTGCTATTGCTTGTTGCCACACCGAAATAGATTTTTACATTGGATTACAAGGCGATTTGATTGTAGGGGCAGAACTCCTGATACTGCGATGTTTTGCATATGCTCCACTCTGACTCTCTAGTCCCGAAGATGCATAACCTCGCATGCTGTCTGTAAAGAAAACAAAAAAAAGAAGAACGATCGATCCTCAAGCGCTCCTAACTACCCTGAACATGTGGAATTTCCATGAATTTCCTCAGCCGTAGATGAAATCCAACGGTTGTAGGTGTATCCACGTGGACAAAAATTCTAGTTGGCAGCAATGTGGATACTCTAAAATTGCTTCAAAGTGTCAACTTGTGTTTGTGCAAACGTGCTAAAAAAAGAAAGAAAAAGAAAAGAAAAAAGAAAAAATTTCCCTTAAAAGGGGGCTGGCGGCATGCATGCATGGCTGAGGAGAAAGAGAGTAGCCTGGTCCGAGCCGGCCGGTGGGATCCCCAGGGACTCCTGCCTCAGCACAAAGCTCCAGGCAGGTTCGATGGATTGCCCTGCAGGCCTACCCTTAAGCGTTCGCCAGATCTGCTCTTGCAAAAGGAATTTCAAATAAGAGGGAAAAATGTGACGCTCCCCGCTAAATATATCGGCACCGTACAGACACTCGGCAGAAATCCCCGTCCAGGCTCAACAACCGCGACCCTTTCGTCTACCCTTGCAATCGGAGATGATCATAGTGCGGGAGGGGACACGAAGGTGTCTTGGCGCCCTTCCCCATGGGCTCCTATAGCAGTGGGCGATACACATGTCGAGAACTAGCATCAACAATACAAATACTACCTCGAAGGGTAGTCCATCACATATCCATAAGTGCAAGGATGATAATCATAAGCAGGTAAAACATGAGAGCTCCCACCGTGGCTCGGAGCACATAAGGAAGTCAACCGACCTGGCTAGGCCTCAAGATAGAAAGCGCACCGGAGTCATAACAATGGCGGCCGGGGCATACGACAATGGCTAGGGTTGACCACTCCATAAAGCCCCTCCGTGCATACTTTGCGGATGGGCTAGATCGGGGGCTCTGGCATGACTCTAACCTTCCAGGGACACGTAATCCCATGGTATCACCCATCGGGACTACTCCGGGTTGCATCTCCACGGTCCGTCGAGGTAGGAAGGGTTGCATCTCCCCTTCGGGGGTCTAGAGGCTCCACGGCGGCTAGAGAATCGTGGCGACACACGATTAAATTGCCAGTGAACCCCCAAAACAAGAGCCAAGCCGACACTTGCAACTCTTGAGAGGGGGGCAACACCTTCGCCCGGGGAGGTGTCGGACCCATGCAGGCCCACCGCGAAGTGACCAGGCCATAAGCCTAGCCCACTATGGGGATCCCCGTAGCCCCCCACTCGGCGGGGATCCACCCTCCATCTTGCCTCTAGCCCCGTTGTGTAGTGCTGAGTCACATCATAGCCTCCATAGCCCGGTGGGTTCCTATGCACAGGCCGCATCTAATAGGAACTAAGGGATCTACACTAGGAGCATACTACATATGGCCCTAGGTCTCTACCCCCCTTCCCCACACAAGAGGAACAGCATGATCAACCATCATCACATAATCATCATGAACAATATCATATGAACATCTTAACCTAATCATACATATCTAACTATCAGTTAGGGTTCCTTGATTAGGGTTCAAGATGTTCAACAAAGGATCTAGGGTGGCTCTACTCTAGACACAAAATACTAACCCCCACGGAATGCTAACTTCCGGATGAACTAACATGAACTCTACTCAACCTACCTCCTCCGAGCGCTTTCCTCCCATC
Organism: Isoetes taiwanensis; assembly: GCA_021234155.1. Taxonomy (NCBI): domain Eukaryota; kingdom Viridiplantae; phylum Streptophyta; class Lycopodiopsida; order Isoetales; family Isoetaceae; genus Isoetes; species Isoetes taiwanensis. The sequence continues at coordinate 4,855,379 of JAJEKV010000043.1, forward strand.
CCCGGCGTCTCCATGCTCCTTGACGATGTTGAAGACTTGCTCCCTCAAGCGATCATACACACCTTCAGGGTGCTGCTCGAGGCTAGGGCTATGGCGAGCGATGCTCGAAAGCGGGGTTTTGGGCACATAGATGAGAGTTGGGTGATAGGTGGGGGGAAAGAGGTCTAGGGTTAGGGTTAGAGCTAATATAGGTGTGGGTCCACATAGGATGTCATGTGGCACCACTAGGGTGAGGCCGTGTGGCGGTTGCCCCCAATAGGATGAGGTCATGTGGAAATGGGCCTTATCCTAAGGTTATCTAAGTTAAGTAATTAACTTAGATGTGCACCTGCCACTTTCTAAGGCATACAAGGCTACCTAGGTAGACTTGTATGGTGACGAGTCGAGGAATATCACGTATTTATAAGCGTATATTCTTACGAACGTCACATTCTCCCCCCCTTAGGACAATGCTGCCCTCAGCATTGCGCTAAGGTGACGAGCCTATTCGATCCTGCAAAACAACACAAAGCATACACTTCAATTTAAACGATCAACTTCCTATTAACGAGTTAAATGTCAAAACTTAGGCTATATTTGTACTTATACAAAATTATATAGCCCTTAACAAGGTTACTTCTTACAATAATTCAAAACATTATTATAAGAGTTATTAGGGTTCATAATCTAAATTATGGTTCCCCCATCTTCTCGTAATGTCGCTCCCGTCGATGCTCCTTCTCACTTGCCTGCACATGGAGCACATTACGTTAGTCTAATTAATAAAATTGTGGTTTTAGGGGACCACCCCCCTTACCAATACCTTGCACTCGATCATGGCCCTTTCGGATTTGAGCTTAAGGACTATTTAAGATGATCCCATCATCGCCCATGATCAAGTGCTACCTTGTACTTTCGGTTTGCGGGTCGCAAGTACCCCTAGTGCATCATGCCCCAAGGGTTTTAAGCTAGGGAGCGTCTCACGATCCCATCATCGCACATGATCACTTTGACCTTCACCATGACCCCCTATGGCGGTGTCGACCCCCACATCGTGGCATAGGAGCATCCGCCGATGTCCCATCATCGCGCACCATGCCTTTCCTTCTCTCTCGCGATGACCCTATTGGTCATGCGCACCTCTTGGTGCATGTTGGCCTAGAGAAATCATCGCCCACATGTTCCAAGATTCTGGCATATGTATTCCACTAAATAGATAGAATACATCTGCCAGAACTAGAGGCTAACTAAGAAGCATACTAAGCTAACCTCCTGGCGAGTCGGGGTCGACCAAGTCGGAGACGACTCGCCCATCAAACGCCTTCATAAAATCTGGGTATTGCTTCTCCAAATCTTGCTTCAATACCCAAGTTATGCGTCTTCCACGGGCAAGTGCTTCCACTTGACCAAATCTTTGGAGGAAGGCGAGACCTCCTAGTCTTCTTGAATGACTTATCAAGAAGTAACTTCGTGCACAATTTCCACTTGTTCTTCCGTCATTTCCAATAAAGTTGGAGTATCCAAAACCTCCTCAGGGTTAGGATTGTGCCTTTTTAATAAACTTACGTGGAAAACCTTGTGGACCTTAAGATGGGCCGGAAGATCCAACTTGTAGGCTTGGGAGCCCACTCTCTCCAAAATCTTGAACGGACCAGCCCACCTAGGGGCAAGCTTCTTACAACTCCCAATCCGAAGCTTAGCTTGCTTAACCTTGATCTTCAACCACACGCTATCGCCTACCTCGAACTCTCTTACGGTCCGTGGCTTGTCGGCCACACTCTTTTTGCCGACTTCTTTAACGCTAGGAGGTAACCCCTTACTTCTTCCACCAAGCTGCCGCGATATCTCAAGCATCTTTGGGATACTTCCACCTTTGACACGTGATTGTGCCAAGTATCCGGGGTTAGGCACTGGTACCCGTAATTCACCATGAAAGGAGACATCTGAGATGACTCCTGCTTGGCACTATTGTAGGCGAACTCCACCAAGTGGATGTACTCATCCCACTTGGACTGCTTGTTCCACACAAAGCTTCGAAGCATATCCTCGATGATGCGATTCGTCCTCTCCGTCTGACCATCTGTTTGGGGATGATATGCCGTGCTCATGGAGAGCTTCGTCTGAATCGTGCTAAAGAGGTCTTGCCAAAAGGCACTCATAAATTTGGAATCCCTATCTGAAATTATCTCCCGAGGCATGCCATGGAGTCTAAAAATCTCCTTTACAAATAGCTTGGCAGTATCTAATGCGGTGTCCGTAGTTCTGCAAGGCACAAAATGTGCCATCTTAGATAACTTGTCTACGACAACCATCAATGCATCCTTGCCTCGAAGAGTTCTAGGGAGTCCGGTGATAAAATCCATACTTATGACCTCCCACTTAGCATTTGGCACCGCCAATGGCTCTAAGGCACCTGGAATTCGAAGCTGCTCTGCTTTGGTCTGCTGACACAACTGGCATTCCCGAATATACCTGGCTATCTGTTTCTTCATCCCTGGCCAGAAATAACTACTTCGAATCTTGAAGTAGGTCTTCATAAACCCTGCATGCCCTGCTATTGGGCTGTTGTGTGTGTCATGAAGAATTAGCTTCCTTACCCCTGACGATTCGGGCACACACAACTTATGCTTATGATACAGCAGGTTGCCTTCCTTCTTATAATGCTTGAAAGCCTCCCGTTCCTTATCTGTTCTGGCCTCTCTAGAAAGGCTTTCCCATGCTTCCTTGAAATCCCCATCTAATGGCAGGGTCTCCTCAATCTTCTTACCAAACTCACTCGAAAGAGTGGAAATCGCATTACAATGCGTTCTTGTCTCAGATGGCCTCCTAGAGAGAGCGTCTGCCACAACATTAAGCTTGCCGGGCTTATATACTATATCAAAATCATACTCCTCAAGGAATTCCATCCACCTCCTTTGCCTTAGGTTGAGGGTGGTTGGTTGAAAAAAAGATCTTGGAGGCTCACGGTGATCAGTATCTAACTGAAACTTCCTTCCCAGCAAATAATGCCTCCAAATTCTTAGTGCCCGGACAATGGCTAGCAACTCCTGATCATGGGTTGGGTAGCGTTGCTCGGGGTCGTTCATCTTCTTGGAGTCGTAGGCGACTACTCTTCCTTCTTGCATCAAGACTGCCCCTGTTGCTATCTTGCTTGCATCCGTTGCTACCAACTTATCTTTACTTGGATCTGGAAGGACGAGGACTGGAGCTGTTGTTAAGGCCTCCTTGAGCTTCTCAAAGGAAGCTTGAACTTGCTCTAACCAATGGCTAGTCCAATCCTTAATCTTCTTGGCCTTGGTGAGGTCCGACAAAGGGGACGCCCACTTAGCAAAGTCCTTCACGAACTTCCTATAATATCCCGCCAACCCGAGAAAGCTTCTTACTTCTGCCACATTCCTTGGAGCTGGCCAATCAACTATTGCCTCAATCTTAGATGGATCTGTAGAAATTCCCTCTGCTGTTACCACATGCCCCAAGTATTCCACTCTACCTGTTGCAAAGTGGCACTTGGAAAGCTTCCCATACAACCGATGACGTCTCAACTTTTCCAATACTTTCCTCAAATGCTGACAATGCTCTTCGATGGATTTGCTGTAGATTAGAATGTCGTCAAAGAAGACAATGACAAACTCATCTAGAAAATCTCTGAAGACGTTGTTCATGAGGCGCATAAAAGTTGTTGGAGCGTTCGACAACCCAAAGGGCATTACTGTAAACTCAAAGTGACCATACCGCGTTCTAAAGGCGGTCTTGTGGATATCCTCTTCTTTTATTCTTATCTGGTGGTACCCTGATCTCAAATCAATTTTAGAGAATACCTTGGCTCCCTGGAGCTGGTCCATTAAGTCATCTGCCCTTGGCAATGCATACTTATTCTTAATCGTCTGCTTATTGAGCTGGCGATAGTCTATGCACATTCTTAAGCTCCCATCTTTCTTCTTCACGAAGAGTATAGGTGCTCCAAAAGGAGACACGCTTGCTCGAATGAACCCAAGCTCAAGCAATTCCTGAAGCTGCTTCTTGAGCTCAATCAATTCCGGGGTGCTCATCCTGTAAGGTGCCTTGCTGGTAGGCTTAGCATCTGGAGCTAATGTGATCTCACATTCCACACCCCTATAAGGTGGTAGCTGCCGGATTTCATCCGGGAATATATCCTTAAACTCTGAAATAAGCCTTGCTATTGGCTTGGGCAACTGATTTCCCTTTTGGTCACTTCCATCCTGCTTATTGGGCTCAATTGCCTCTAACCTCAAGATGTAATCCACCTTATTTCTTTCTATACTTTTCCTTAGCTGCTTCAAAGAAATACACTGCATAGAAGAAGCTGCCTTCTTACCTTTCACTATGAATTTGGTGCCGTCCGGTGCCGTCATGGCGACTTCATTACGGTCGCAGTCGATCATGGCTTTTGTTGGCTTCAAGAATTCCATGCCCACTATGAGGTCATACCTTCCAATTTCCATGACCTCCGCCCCCATCGGCCACTTACTTCCACTAAGGTCTATGTCAAATATGATCCTCTTCCCCTTAGTGTGTCGAATGGCGCCGTTTTCCATAGCAACGGCCTTGGCTTAGACTTCAATACCTTGTTCTTCATTAGGGCAGCCAGCCTAGGAGAGGCAAAGTTATGAGAGCTACGTATCTATCAATACTAGATATGGACTGCTATCTATGATCCCCTCACCCCTTAATGGCTGTTGGTAGGATTTTTCAATATCATCGACTCAATGTTTGCACATATGTGGCACTCACCATCTATGAAGTCCGGGCCTCATGCTGGTCGTCGTCTTCATCCGGCTTACGTTGGTGAATCCCAATCCATAAGCTCCGCCAAGGTCACCGATGACCGAATGGGCAATCATGTGTTCGGTGCCTGGCTGGGAAGCACCGAAACAAAGCTTCTTCGATACACTCCTTGTCTCTTCTCTTTCGTCCGTTTGTCAGGATACGGCTTTTAGCACACTTTGCCCCGATGCATTCTCAAGGCTTACGGTCCCCAAAGGTCTTACCCGAGCTCTTCCTGGCTGGCTGGCCTCGATGGCGTGGCTGCCGATTGCTTACTCGGTATTGCCCTTTGTACCGTCCCGAAGCTTTACCCTTGAATGCCATTTGTTTCTGCTGGGGTTGATGGTGCTTCCTCAAACTTATAGCTTTGTCTTGACCTCTAGGCGACCTTGGGTTGATTGCTCTAACAAGCCTCTTGATATTGCTGTTCAACCCTTCAATGTAGGTATCAACCGCTTGCCTTTTCGATACTCGGGAACATGGAGCCGAGCCGCATAAATTCCTCGTATACTTTGCTCGCGACAATGTACCCTGGTTCAACCCTATAGAACTGCTGGATCGCCTACTAGTGTGCGATCTTGGCACATAGTGCTTGAAAAGCCTTCTTTGAAGGTCTTGAATCTGAATGTTCCTTTTGAGCTTGTTGGACTTGGCATAGCCTTTCCACCAGATTCTAGCTGCTCCTATCAAGTTTGCCGTAGCAACTTTCCCTATGTCCTTGTCCTTCATGCTATAAGAGTTGCCAAATTCCTCCATTTCATCAAGCCATGCTTCTGCCTCCATACCTGACCTATCTTTTCACGGTGACCCAACTTCCTAGTCTTCCACACATTGCTCATAGCACTGTCAACCTTCTTCTGATAATCATCTGCCTTTCTTGCCCTGGCCCTTACCTGTGGAGTATCAGACTCACTCTCCGAGCTAGAACTGTCTTGGGTGTGCGAAGTGTCCGATGAACTGGAGCTAGGTGGAGTTGGAGATCTTCTATTTCTCCTTTTCCTCTTCCTGTCTCTGACATTCCCCTGATTGTCTTGCCCCTCCTGTTGTGGACCTTCTTCAATGCCTTGTTGAGGTAGTGGAGGTGGAGGTGGTGCAGGTGCATATTCTTGGGCATTCATCAATGGGGTGACCCAATGGATCAGCTGATGCATCTGATTCCTCATCTGGACGAGCCTTGCGTTGATTGCTTCCGGCGTCATTTCCTCGTTGTTGTCATCTTGATCACGTCCAAATAGGTTTCTGGGTACCCACTGGTGATGTCGGCCTTGGCCTTGAGGACCTGAGCCTGTGTTCCTTGCTGCAGGGATTAATCATCAATGCTTGTTATTTAAGTTACACAGTAGTCGTATTGAATTGCTTATTATGTACAAAAGAAATCATATGAAAATTCCACTTACAAGTCAAGATCATGGTAAGACATTACTTAGTATATAGAAATACATTTTATGAATTACATGATAATAACTGAAGAGAGAGTTTCAATACAATTTAATTTATTACAAAACAAGTTTTCCATCAACGATGTCGCTTCATGGACTTGAAGAAGTTCTTGACGTTCTTCAATCCTATGCCCTTGCCGACGTTCTGTAGGATTCTTGCCGCCGATCCTCCTTCCAATGCTCTTGCCATCTGTGGTGCCGGAAGTTCTGGTGCAGTTGCCGCCACTACTGACAAGTGCGCATCCCTGAGGTGGCCTCTTGCGAAGTCGAGAGCATGAAGTGCTACTGATCTCTTGAAGAGGATAACATGGTCTACTCCGTAATCTATCTTAGCATCTTTGACCAAACCCTGAGAGTGCGATAAGGAGCGCGACAGATTCTTCTCCTCTTGGGCTGAACTCCTTGTGGAGAACTACCATCTGCCCCTGGCTAAGGACCGGAAGATAGTACCTGAGTGACTTATCCCTGCCTCCCGCCGCGGTTCCCGTACCCTTCCTCTGAGCAGCTTCGCCGAAAACATCTAATGCGACGAGATCCTCATGGTCCCTCCACATGGTTGTTGCGTTCTCCAGATTGATTCTGCCAGATGCTTCCCGCATGCTCCTAGAGCGCACTGGTCGGCTTGAACTTGGGCCTCTCCCTGGCTTGTACAACCTGCTTTGGATCTCCTGAAATTCCTCCTCTGGAATGATGGGTTGCTGCTGCTGGTACATCTGCCTTATTTGTTGGTAGGCTTCAATGTCTGACATAGTTGTCCCGGCGTAGGAATGTCGCTCGGCTACCTCCCTTGGAATTTCTTGGTAATCATAGTCGATGAAGTCGCTGCCCTGCTCCTTTGCCATTAGGCTTAGGAGCTCATCGGTCCTGAGGCCTTCTTCTTGACAATAGGGAAGGTTGAGGATGTCGTTTGGCAAATATGTACTCCACCTGGCCGATGATCACGGAGTGAGGGTCGGATACCCCTTGGCGGCTCGAAGTCTCGCCTTAGTACCTCATTCTTGGGAGCCGGGGCCGCCTCTCCATCCTTCTTGCCTCCCTTATCTCCCAACTTGGGTTCTCTTCCTCTTCCTCTTCATAATCCTCGCTCAATCGCAAAACTGTGTGTTTTGATGTGGAGCCGTAGTATTAAATACAGCTTCCTCGATCTCGTGAATGCCTATGCGTACCAGGGAGTGTCGAGGTGCCAAATCAAAAGGTTGAATTGACGGCTCCCTGGTTGGTTAACGCGCCTGTCTTGCATGAACAAAGCTAAGGTCTGCCTGGCTTGAGACGCATACCTATGCCTATGATGCTTATAGGTCATGTAGTCTGGCATGTTTCTGGTTCTATCCCATAACTTATTCTTCATCCTAGATCCCCCTCCTATGGCTTGGGACAGCGAGTCTAGGGATACCCATTTCCCTCCCCTAGGTGGCAGACTAACTTCCCAAGATAAGACCTGCTGATCGTACTGGCAGATAATGTGGGTGTAATAGGGAGTTCTAGTCAAGGTGGCATGAAGATCAAAGAGATGGTCAAAGACATGAAAGGCTTGCTCAGCAGGGAAGTCACGGATGTGGCTGGCCTCATTGTACCATCTAACAAAGTTTGATGGCGCCATTGAGCAGGGATGGCTATAAAAAATGGCTTGAGAAGATGAGTAGAGAGCTGGGAAATCGCCTGAGGAGCTGAGAGCAGTGTTGGCGGGGAGAAAATGACAAATGAGGCCCCCTTTTATAGACTAGGGATGCCTCGGGTTACGTGCACAAGGGTTCTTGATGGGGAAGACTTCTGTTCTATGGCTCTGGGTGTCCAAATGAGCTATCATGAAGTGCAAATCTAAGAAAAACAAAGCAAGAAACACTACATGGCAATTTGTTGGGTCAAAATTGGTCGATTTGGGCAAAATTGGGCGAAACCGGATGGCTATGCGAATTTGGGCCTTCCGAGAAGGGCGGAGAGCATAGTTGGCATAGAACGGAACAGTTTTAGGAACGGCAAGCCTCAAGGAACGGGTACGGCTAACTCATTTGCACGGAACGGAACGGAACGGCATTTCTTCAAAAACTACTTAAAATGATCAGAAGCAATAAAATCTTTCAGAATATGACCTCCAAATATGTTAATTCGTGACAGCAAAGACTCAAAGTGCTTAAAAAGCTACTTTAGCTATAAGAAATTCAAGACATAATAAACAAAGCACTTGATCATAAACACTTGAAAGAAAACTCAAAGCATAATAAACAAAGCACTTGATCATAAACAGACAAAGAAATTACAAGCTAAACCTTTCTCTTTAGGAGTAAAATATAAAACTGAAAACATGAACTTGATATAAGCATAAATTATCCAACTGTGTGTAGAATTATACCTGATAGACTAGCCAGCCAAAAGATGTACTGTGAGCAGGTATATTCTTTCCACCAATACAGTAGATAAGACCAAGGAGAGTGTGAAGTAACAAATAGGCACCAGAGATTCTAGCAGCATAAGCCAAGACGCTGTGGTAACAGGGAAGGGAAGGGAGCTTCAAAAATCTCTGTCTAACCCTAATATATAGAACCCTAATATATACAGATTCTAGAAAATGATTTGATTTGCAGCTTGCCAAAACAAGCTTGCTTATAGCAGAAGTTTGCTTTGGTCTGTCACAAAGTCTGTCAAAATAAGTTTGCTCATAACGAAAAATCATCTGTATTGCTAAAATCATAGAAACTCAAACAGAAGGTACCATTTTCGCTCATTATTTTCTCGCCAGTGCTAGATATATTCGTCAATATAACTCGGTAACTGCTTCCATTATAGCCAGGAAACTCTGGCAAGTTATTGTCGTTGTTTATAGTCCATCCTCGATCAAATGTGTACCGTTTTCCGTCACCATGAAAATCATCCAGCTTGCTTTGTTGTGTATCAATGAAGATTTGTATAATTTTGCTTACCTCGGGGCTAAAACTTGAGCAGTAGCGGCAGATGGAGAAGTCTTGGTGCCGCAAATGCTATTGCAGAAGCGGGAACAAACGGCGGGAATTCTGAGTTTGGCGTTCTTTTCCCTGAGAACGGTGGATTTTGGGGCAGAACGGCCGTTCCGCACGGCGTTCTTGCCAACATAAAAAAATCCCAATTTTTTATCATGCACACGGCACAGTGGCACGGCTGTTATCTCAACACGGCGTTCTGCCGTTCTAATGGCATGGAACGCCGTTCTATGCCAACTATGGCGGAGAGGCCATTTTCGCACAGCCTTCCGATTTCGGCTGTTTGGGAGTTCTATCAAGAGTTTTGGAAAATTTGAAGATCCTAGCATACTTATTTGGAATTTTCTAACCTAATTAGGATCTTTCCCTGGCCCGATTGGGCAAAATTTGATCTGACATGGCGAAACCGGATGGCTATGCGAATTTGGGCCTTCCGAGAAGGGCGGAGAGGCCATTTTTCGTGCCCTCCCGATTTCGGGCTATTCGCCCAAAATTTTAAGCTTTAAGCCTATAGCACCTTTACTAAATTACCCTATTTGGATGCTTACAATCATGATGGCTACAATTAAACTAAAATTTGAGCAACTTAAACACATTTTTATACAAAAATTGAAGTCACTTTACAACAAAATTTTATATTTATAGGGGGAAAACTTAGCAACTACATTAATTTATACAAAACTGCATCCTCAAGGATATTCCTTGCGGATGCGACGCGCCAAGTATAGATCCTTGGGCATCAGGGTTACCCTCTTCGCATGGATTGCGCAGAGGTTTGATTCCTCGAAGAGCTGGGTGAGCTCAGCCTCCTGACTACACCGCAACACCACGGTTTGAGCGACGTCACCCTATAGATGGATTTAACTCCTCGCATTACTTCCATGAGCCGAATTCGAACGGTGCCTTCCTAATCGGAGATTAGTGCTTTGTTGGAAGTGCTTAATCTCCCGAAAAACTCGGGCGGGCGGGGAGTTAGGCCCATGATGGACCTTCTTGGGCTTCTCGGGTGCGTAAAGCGGCGGCGGCGGGCTGATTCTTTGGTGGCGGCCCCCTCCGCGTGGCGTTGGGCGTTACGGCGGCGGTACCAATCATTATACCTTGTCCATCGGCGAAGGTATTGTTGTCGCTTTTGGCGTCTGTAGAGTCGATCCTCCTTCAGCCCGAGCCTTCTTCGCCCGTATACGCTTCTTAACCACCTTGGGTGGCAGGCCGCCGGGTAAGGTGGTCTAAGCGTGGGGTTGAGGGTTCCCGCGCTCGTCTTCCTCGTCTTACGCTTCTACCTCCTCTTCTTCCTCCTCTGCTTCCTCCTCTGCTTCCTCCCTCTTGGCGGGGTTCTTCAATAACTGACAGTCCCGTGAGGAGCTGCGTTCCTTCTCTTCGTTAGCCTCTCCCTCTCCCTCGGCTCCGCTCTCTCTCCCTCTTCTTCCTAACGGCCCTCTCTTGAGGCCACTCGCAGCCTTCTCCTTGCCCTTCTTCTTGGCATTTGAAGGGCCCGCCTCTAGGTCTGGTGCAGGGGCTGCTCTTCCACCTGTTCTTCCACCTGTCAGAAGGCCGAAGTGTCCAAGTGATTCTCGGGTTCCTGCACGGGTGCCTGGCCGACGAAGAGCTACCGCCAGGTGCCTCCCTCCTCGGCGTCATGGTAGGTTTTCATCCCCGCTGCCGCTGGAGAAGGCCCCTTCCCGGCTTAGGTGAAGGTGCTCGGGGGATCTTCTTGACATGGCGACCTGCCGCTGCTATGCGCCATCGAGAGAGTAGGCATACGCCTTCTGGCTGTCACCCTTCGTCAGGTGCCATACTTGGCCCGGTCAAGAAAATGGGTGGCGTAAAGGCTGATCAAGAGAGATAAGGTGGAGGAAAGTTTGGAGGAAAAATGAGGTAATGGGGATATTTAAAAGGAAGGGTCCCTGGGAATATTCTCCTGTCATTAATAGGCCTACTTATTAGCCCCCCTTCTTAATTACCCCATAGTACCCTTAATATGAGTATATGTTTAATTCTTAATACACATAAAAATTCGTATTATACCTTTGAAATTTCAAATTTCCTAATGGTTTGAAGTGTTAATTATGGATTTGCGCCATTTTTCACTCGGGTCTCAGATTGGCATGCTTCTTCGACCCATTTTAGGTGAAATTGGATGCAGATGCATAATTTTCACTCCAAATTTACTAGAAGGTAAATTTGACTCATTCCTTCCAACTTAGCCTAATCTCGAACTCACTATCTAGGGGAAAAATTTTTTCCCTCATTTTCGAGGCTCGATGGTGGAAATTTCTATTTCTCACCCCTATAGGCTTGTTAGACTACTTTCATGGTTATGGTCAGTGCTAGTTCTTGGTCAACCAAGAACATCGCTCTGATACCATTGTGGACGCTCCCGCTAAATATACGGCACCGTGGAGTACACTTTCGGCAGAAATCCCCGTCCGCTCAACAACCGTGACGCGGGCCCTTCGTCTACCCCGCAATCAGAGATGATCATAGTGGGGGAGGGGACACGAAGGTGTCTTGCGCGCCCTTCCCCCATGGGCTCCTATAACTTGGCCGAAGCGATACACATGTCGAACTAGCATCAACAATACAAATACTACCTCAAGGGTAGTCCATCACATATCCATAAGTGCAAGGATGATAATCATAAACAGTAAAACATGAGAGCTCCTACCCGTGGCTCCGACACATAAGGAAGTCAACCGACTGGCTAGGCCTCAAGATAGAGCAGACCGAGTCATAACAATGGCGGGGGCTGGCATACGACAATGGCTAGGGTTGACCACTCCATCCGCCCTCCTGTGCATACTTTGCGGATGGGCTAGATCACTTCTGGCATGACTCTAACCTTGGGATACGTAATCCCATGGTATCACCCATCGGGACTACTCCAGGTTGCATCTCCCTGGTCCGTCGAGGTAGGAAGGGTTGCATCTCCCCTTCCCGGGGTCTAGAGGCTCCACGGGCGGCTAGAGAATCGTGGCGACACACGATTGCATGCCTGTGAACCCCCAAAACAAGAGCCAAGCGACACTTGCAACTCTTGAGAGGCAGGGCAACACCTTCGCCCCAGAAGGTGTCGGACCCATGCCCAGCCCACACGAAGTGACCGACCATAAGCCTAGCCCACTATGGGGATCCCCCGTAGCCCCCACTCGGCGAGGGGGATCCACCCTCCATCTTGCCTCTAGCCCCGTTGTGTAGTCTTTGAGTCACATCATAGCCTCCATAGCCCGGTGGGTTCCTATGCCACAGCCGCATCTAATAGGAACTAAGGGATCTACACTAGGAGCATACTACATATGGCCCTAGGTCTCTACCCCCTTCCCCACACAAGAGGAACAAAGATGATCAACCATCATCACATAATCATCATGAACAATATCATATGAACATCTTAACCTAATCATACATATCTAACTATCAGTTAGGGTTCCTTGATTAGGGTTCAAGATGTTCAACAAAAGGATCTAGGGTGGCTCTACTCTAGACACAAAATACTAACCCACACGGAATGCTAACTTCCGGATGAACTAACATGAACTCTACTCAACCTACCTCCTCGGGGGCGCTTCCTCCCATCCACGGCGTCTCCATGCTCCTTGACGATGTTGAAGACTTGCTCCCTCAGCGATCATACACACCTTCCGGGGCCTGCTGCCGAGGCTAGGCTATGACGAGCGATGCTCGAAGCGGGGTTTCGCACGTAGATGAGAGGAGTGATAGGTCGGGAAAGAGGTCTAGGGTTAGGGTTAGAGCTAATATAGGTGTGGGTCCACATAGGATGTCATGTGGCACCACTAGGGTGAGGCCGTGTGGCGGTTGCCCCAATAGGATGAGGCCATGTGGAAATGGGCCTTATCCTAAAGGTTATCTAAGTTAAGTAATTAACTTAGATGTGCACCCCTTGCCACTTTCTAAGGCATACAAGGCTACCTAGGTAGACTTGTATGGTGACGGGTCCAGGAATATACGTATTTATAGCGTATATTCTTCTGGAACGTCACAAAAAAGATGGAGTCACTGGATTCTGGGGAATGAGAGCCCGCTGCTAGCTAAGTTGCCAGGTCCTTCTCCAAAGAAATGGTTTTTCCCTTGTATAACGTTGAATGCTGAATGCAGGTGTTTGTTGAATGCTAAATGCAGGAATGCGAGAGGGAAGGAAATGGCAGTTTTGGTTTGCAAAATCTTTAAACCAGAATATCTTCTGAGAACTTACTTGATCGATCTACTGTAGGAGTGAGGGGATTCTTGGAGGCCCAAGTCTGCTTGAAAAATACTGACGGGTTAATTCTAGGTGTAGAGAATGCGAATCTTTCAAATCTTTACTGTAAACTCTGTGAGCTATGAATATGAGTCTTGACTATTCTAAACGTAATCGATGATGTATAAACTGTCAAATCTAAATGGCCGCAATTCCCACAAATGCATGTCCTATAAAACTGTAAGGAAAGAACTGCAATCCGATTCGACATGTCGGATTGGGTGAAATCTCTTATCACTTTTCATCCAACAGGTCAAATCGAGAAAAAACCCTAAGCAAGTCGAACGAAGGAAGGGCGGTTATCTGAAAAAAATCTCAAGATGTATCTGCAAAAAGAGCTCAAGATGTATGGATTTTCAGAGAATAGAATAGAATAGAATAGGTTTTTTATCGTCCACGAAGACCAATTGGCCTATGGGACCAAAATAAAAAGAGAGCAGCAAGCATATTACTGTCAGGATTAAAAAACCCCACCTCGAAGGGTTTTCGAGGGAAAAACATTAGCAGCAATAAGTATACTAGTACATTGTACAGTTCTATAGGACAATTCAGTACTGCCCTAGAGGACACAACTGAGTTCGTGTATCCATAGCCTCCTGGAGGTATGACCCCAACAAGCCCGTGGAAGCCGTATTCAATAACTCATGCAGCGGCTGGTCAGGCACAACTAAACGAATATACTGCACCCGGATATGGTCAAACGCTGGGCAGACCAGAAGGGCATGAAATTCATCTTCAATGGCGCCCTGGTGGCAACAATGGCAAAACCTATCCTCCTGTGATGAATATGGTAGCTCGGGGGAGTGGTCTTGGATGTTAGTCTTGGTGGACTAGCGTGGGTGTCTAAGTTTGGCAAAGTATTGGCAAGGAAAGGCAATAAAGGCAACCTATGGTCTATATTTATGATGGTAAAAAGGTTTAGCCAAATAAAAAAGGGCTAAAGTCGTAGCAGAGGCCTATAAATAGACTCTGAACTTCAGTTACATATTTCTTGGCAACTAGAGCTCTGATGGAGGCGATTCTTACTTCCTTGGAACCGGCTCGGAGTCTAGTTTCCGAATTCAGGTGGCACTTTCCTTGAGTCATCCGATTAAGAGAGATATAGCCATAAGAGTGATAGGGGGTCAAGAAGACTGCTCTATACATTCGCTCTTGAATCTGATTCTAAGAAAGCCATTACTTTTTCCTAGAGCTTCTGCTGTTCTTGTTCAATAGCCTGTTACTATCCTAGAGCCTAACTCTTGGTGTTTTATATTGAGGACTGCTAGCTCGAGGGAGGAGCTACCAGTGGAAGCTGATTGTCAGGCCTTGCCATAATTCTACAAATTCTTAGCACCGAATGACCCGGTTGGGTGGTGAACTATCATACATTGGTTATTGCATCTTGAGTTAGCTCTAGTTTTGGTGAACTAAAGCTTGGCCAATCTGAGTTATCCATGTAACTCATATTGTATGTTTGTTTCAAATAGAGATCTTTTGTCATTGCTAACAGTTTGATTGTGGATTATATAGCAATTCTGGATGGATTACAGATTGGGAGACCATGAATTGATTGAGAAGCCTTAAATAAGGTTTCAGGGATATAAAAGGTATGGTTCATTGGTATGATCCATAACAATTGGTATCAGAGCCAAGCTATTCCTAAAGTTTGCAAAGACTTCCAGTTGGTGCTGGAGATTTGCAAACAGGAATAGAGAACCTTATTCTGGCTATTCCTGATGTTTGTAAGTCATCTAATTGGTGCTAGTGATTGCAAACTGGAATAGAATTCCTCCTCCTGAGAATCTAAATGATCTTCTTTCTATAAATTTAAAATTTTAACTTCTTGGAACATTCTTTCCAATCCAATTCTACCTAGAGTAATCAATCTTTGGATATCGGTACGACAAAATTATTTGTTGCAGAAAACATATAGGTGCAGGTGATTGGTGACGTGGAATAAGCAGAGGGAATTGAGCCTAATCTTTCTTACCAATCCATTTCATTTGCCAAAATGGATCTCCTTCCAATCAAGCCTAACCAGAACTGACAATCCATCTCCTTGGCCAGGATGGATCTCCGTTAAAACTTTTCTTGCATCTACAGAGGGCGTATTTATGGTGGATGGATCAATCTTTATCTGAACTCTCTATCCTTGACATATCTTGAACTATTCTAAACTAAACGAATTCTAAACAATGTAAAGTGCGGCCCATTGTTTTAGTAAGATGTCTTGATAATGAATACCTGTCTATAAGAAATTGTAAATCTATTTTATGATTGTGTTGCTTCCTTCTAATGAATGATCATGCCATTAATAGTTGCACAATGGTTGGTGCCATAAGTGTTGATGTTAAAGGATGACATTCAAATTCTAGATTGATGTCTAAAGCTTTGAGCAGTAGTTGGTGCTACTGGTTGGAGTCGATGCTTCAACGGAACCCTTGATCTTTTCTTAATGTTGCCTTTATCTTAAAACTTAAATTTTATCTAGTAGATCTTAAGCTTTGCTAATATATCTCAAAAGAATAATCAAATCTTTCCTTGAATCTTTATCTTAATCTTTAGCCACAACTGTTGTGATTGTCATAAATAGTTAGTGCTATTTATGAGATCATAATCTTAGCCTTTGGTCCTTAAAATGGATTGAGTTAGTGCTCATGTACAAATTGAGTTGGTGCTCATTGAATTGGTGCTTAATTTGAGGTTTACAACTGAGGTCAGTTGCTTCCAAAAAGGGAAGAATTGTTATGAATATGGTAGCTCGAGGGAGTGGTCTTGGATGTTAGTCTTGGTGGACTAGCGTCGGTGTCTAAGTTTGGCAAAGTATTGGCAAGGAAAGGCAATAAAGGCAACCTATGGTCTATATTTATGATGCTGAAAAGGTTTAGCAAAATAAAAAAGGGCTAAAGTCGTAGCAGAGGCCTATAAATAGACCCTGAACTTCAGTTACATATATCTCGGCAACCAGAGCTCTGATGGAGGCGATTCTTACTTCCTTGGAACCGGCTCGGAGTCTAGTTTCCGAATTAAGGTTGCACTTTCCGTGAATCATCTGATTAAAAGAGATATAGCCGAAGAGTGATAGGTGGTCAAGAAGACTGCTCTACACATTCGCTCTTGAATCTAATTCTAAGAAAGCCATTACTTTTTCCTAGAGATTCTTCTGTTCTTATTCAATAGCCTGTTACTATCCTAGAGCCTAACTCTTGGTATCTTATATTGAGGACTGCTAGCTCGAGGGAGGAGCTACCAATGGAAGCTGATTGTCAGGCCTTGCCGAGGTGGTGGTGGCGGCCGATGACATAACAGAGTGACCCCCGGATCTACAGTGGCGGTCGCAATGGAAGCAATCTCTGGAGGATCGGCAACAGCTAGTGGAGCCGCCGTGAGGAGCTTCATACTCATCCAGGGTGCTATATCCTGACCTAAAGCGGTCAGGACGAGGTCGCAACGCACCAACACGTAAGTGAAGACGCGGTATGGCAACTTCTTGTGCCCCGCCAAGGTGGATAGGGCACGGAGGCTCCACCACGATGTCTCTGCTTCTGGGCCCAGGTCATGGGCCACAAAAAGGACTTGCCCGTGCCTAAAAGCGGACAGGAAGAAGTAGGTAAGATGGTTTGCCGCTGCGTTCCCCTGAGGTGTAACCGAAGTGGCTACCTCCATCTCCAAGTCCATGGGAACCTCCTCTTCCTCGAGCTCCTCCTGTTCTTCTTCAACATGGCTCAGGTTATGATACAAGTCCTCCCCTTCTTCATCTGAATTGGAGGGAATCTCGACCATGTTGATATTTGGGACTTGAGGTCCCATAGCCATAAAAGCTTCCGGAGGAGGCTGAGATGGAGGATCTTGAAGCACAAGATCCCGAAGCCTGAGAAGTGTCTTAGCCGGCTCAATGGTCTGCTGATGGAATTGAAGCAGCTGCTGTACCCGAGGAGGAAGATCCATGGACGAGAAATCAATAAAGTCGTCCCTGCAATATTCGGCCAGCTCATAGAGAATCTGCGCCTTCTCCCGTCCCTTGAGGCCCGCGACTACATGATATTGTCCATAAAATATCATCCAGGAGGAGAAACTCCTGGCCCTGGTGATATATGACGGAAAGAACATCCAATCCCGTTAAACGTCCTCCCCGCTCCCATCGTGGCGGCATTTCTTCGGCTAGCTACTTCCAACGGCTGAAATCTTCCACTCCAATATGCTCATCTTCTTCCTCATCCGAGGATTCAGGAACCTTGCCCTTCTCAGCGGCCAAGGTCTCATCATCCACATATTGGTCCATGAGGATGGCCAGGGCAAATGATACTTCAAAAAGCTCCTGTCCCTCGTGCATCACGACAGGTGGAGTCTGGGCCCACCGGAGTTTGCCCCTGATCACCTCATACCCACTTTTGCCCCCTCCCAGCATCTCCTTCACCACAGCTCGCTCGATGTATAACTGTGGTGGTTGCCCTAGGGGAATGTAAAGAGGAAGCATTTCCTCGGTATAAAACTGTAAGAACCTGGCATAATCCAGATGATTCTGCATGTTTGAGACGAGGTCTATGTGCTGGAGTAGCAAGGGCTTCAGGAGATGAAACGACACTTGGGGGTCCCAGTGCTCCCCATCTTGGTACCATGCAAGCAGGTCGAGGGCAGCCATAGGCACTGGAAGGAAGGAGGAAAGAGGATAAACAAAAGCTGGAGAGTGAAAAAAAAACCCTAAACTTTTGAGGTACCTTATAACTTTTATGCTGACGTCAGCATTAGTATTATAAATTAAAAAAAAAAAAGGGATTATGAAAATGTAGCTATTTAACCTATGATAGGAACACAGTAACAAAATTGGTTTTTCTATTAATATAACAAAAATTGGTTACAATGCTGATGCCCTCAGGGCAACTATGGATGCTCTCCCCGAATTCTCTGGGCAAGGGCTAGATCCTTGGTCATTATGGTGACCCTCTTTGCGTGAATGGCGCAAAGGTTTGCGTCACTAAAAAGAGCTATCAGGTAGGCTTCAGCAGCCTCCTGAAGTGCCAAAATTGCAAAAGTCTAGAAACAGAGGTCAGTCTTGAATTCTTGTGCTATGTCCCGAACTAACCTCTGGAAAGGCAACTTCCTTATTAGGAGTTCCGTGGTCTTCGGATACTTAAGGATCTTCCGTAAGGCCACGTTGCCGGGTCTGAATCGATGAGGCTTCCTCGCGAGAGCAAGCTTTGGAGTCGGTCCCTTCTTCGGTGGTACCGTGTTGCCCCCAGTGACGGGATGGGGCTGTGATGCATCCACCCGCTCTTGCCTCCGACTAGCACTCGTGTTCTTCCCAATGTTTCCGACAACCTTTAACTTCTCTTTATACTGGCTGTCGGACTTGTGGGCTACAAATTTTCTCCTTCTCTTGCTGGGCGGCTTATCCGCCTGATTAGGCCCCTGCTGTGTCTCTTGCTCTGGGTTGGCCTGCTGCTGGTGTTGGTCTTGCTGGCCCTTTTCCTGCTGTACCTTTTGTTGCTGCTCCTGCTGGGCTTCCATCTGGGCAAACCATTGGTTCGCGACCCTTCGGATCAGCTCGGCATGGTAGTGGTCGGGCCGGCGGGTCATATCAATCTGGACTATTGTTAGGTAGTCCAGACTAATATCGGGGAATTTTCATGCCACTCGTGTAGGGGTAGCTCAAAAGCTTCATAATTAATAATAGTCCACCCATGGCCCAGATATCTGTATTCCCGACCCTGGGTTTCGGTGTCTGCCCTCTCTACCTCCCGACTGTCGTCTTCTCGGGCTAATGTCCGGATACGGGCGGCCTCACTCTGAATGGCTTCCTCCTCAAAATGTTCCTCACCATCACCTGGTCAGGTTGCTCGACCATGGTGTATGGCAACTGTTGGAGATTGAGCTTAATTAAAAACTGCTCAGAGAAATGGAATATAGGATAAGGTATCCTAAGGTCATCCCTAAAACGCTGCACCAACTCATTCAGGAGGATGTCTATCCAGTCGTTATCAGTGGCCATATGCTGCGCGATCAGTGCATAAATTTGGGGTATCGTAAGGCCAGAAGGTCCAAGGTGCTCCTGATGTTAGCCATGGTTGAGGCGCTGACGGTTAGGGAGGCAAAAAGGGAGGCGCTGAGGTGTAGGGATGGTATGGGCGCAACCAAGGCACAAGGATGAACTCAAGTCCGGTGGCTATGGCGGACGACGGAACAGGCAGGAGGAGAGAGAAGCAGGAAAAGGAGCAACCGTTTAACTTTTTAAATTTTAAAAATTTTCTTGTTTAAAAGTTGTTGTTGTTGTTGTTTTTTTTTTAAGCTATTTTGCTTTAATTAAGCAATATTGGAACATTTGTTTCAATAATTGTTTCAATGAGAAAATAAAGCTCAATACAGGATGTGGCCCTGCTTAAAAAGCACGGTACATATGCAATTAAAATATTGGGTTGGTTATCTCATACAAGGATTGATATTTTGGCTAAAAATATAAAAATACTGAACATGAGACCTTTGAAAACTGTAAAGGTCATATACAGAACTCGATTTAGGGTTTAAAGACTTGATTTTGAGGGCAATGCCTGCAGTGGTGCATATATGACCGCCCTAATAGGGCATAATCCGGTTGGCGCAATAAGCCTAGAAAGTTCTAATCTCGCCGCATATCTATCTGAATATGGTCATGAATTTAGGGCATGAAAACCCTAAGATCACTCGACAAAGTGCTCTGGCGTCAACATGTTTAGGCCGATTTTTCTGGGAGGCCGAATCGCGGTTCGATCCAGATTGGCACCTGACTGCATACGATTTGATAGCACCAAATATAGATCATATGATTTTCGGATCCATTGGGCATAGCTGATATGGCAGAGTTCTGGATTTGCACTTGATTGCATAAGATCATAAAGATGAGCTTTATTCTGGAAAAATAGATGAGCTTTTACAGGAATAAATGGTCGGATTTGCACGGAACTGGCACTATTGTGGCCAAGGAGCATGCTTCGTAATTTGGAGATGTCGGCCTTGCTATTACCTACTAGAAATACGGTGTTCGATTTTTTGTAATATTATGCCGATTTATAGCCGTAAATGATCTCGCGGAGATGATATAGATACAATATACAAGATAACCTGTTGAATGCCAATATGATAATACCATATGGCTCGCCAGATCGCCATAGTCAGGCCTTGTGGTTCTGGAGTCCATCTGCTACAAATATGGAATTTGGCAGGACAAATGATAAAGTACATGTTGTTCTTTGTAAAAAGAAGAGGCGATGCAATGTCTGCATTTCCACATAGCAAGAAGCTGCTTGTGCAGATTGTTCCTCAAAAACGAAATGTTGATGGTATTTAAGCAAGTTCACATGCTCTGCTATTATTACGCACCAGTTGAGCAAAGATTTCGACCGCTTTTAAGGGTTAGCGATGTGATCAATGAAACAAGGTAACCAAAAAAGCTTTCTATTTAATGAAATCATGTTTCAAAGAGCATTCTCTATGTGCACCGGTTTGATCTCAGGCTTATGTGTTAAGTCTTGCAACATCTCGCAAATTCATTTGGTTACACATTATACATAAACATTTGAGGATGAGTCAAAATGACTCATTTGCTCTAGATTTCTATTGTTTATCAAGAAGACTGCTTAAGGGCAATATGGATGCTCAAATGGCAAGAAATATGATTGTGGAGCAATATGGACGCTTTTAAATGGCAAGAAATATGATTGTTGGAGTGCATATATTCAAAGTTAGCTTATGGTAATATATGTGGCTTGAATGCTTAGTTCCGTGCATTGAATGCGTAATGAGGTGCATAAATATGAAAATTCCTTATTTTAAAGGAGTAGTTTTATATAATAGCATAGTTGGTTTAAGGACCATTGCTTCCAGTTGATTTGCTAGTAATCTTGACTATATGCTTAAACATTATCTAGTTTAAAGCATTAAGAAAACGAGTATGAAATCTGGTTTTTTACATTTAAAGGTTTAAAGATGCAAGAAAATTATCATGCTATTGAACAATTTTCAACGTGACCAGCTAGATTTGGGGCTAAGAAATTAGTTCTCGTCTAATGGGAATGATTGAGAATTGAGAAATTATAATACTAAATATGATATTATTCCATTCCTTTCTAGTTAATGTCACCTCAGGGCAAAAGGATACAATTGGTGATCAGTGATAAACTGAGAGACCCAATGTACCTTTTGGCCCTTGCACATTTACCATTATCATGCTAAGTGTGTATTACGGGTTCTCTCCTCCAATTGTGTTTATTTTGCTGTTAGAGTTGGCTTTAGCTTGAAGGATGTGGAATATCGAAAAAAGTTTGGAGCTGTCTGTCCATTGGAATATGGGCTGCAATATTGACGATCTACGTATTCAAAGTGATTTAGTAAGACAACTATTTTAGATTACTGATACATATGGTAAGATCCTTTTGGCTCAATTGTATCCATGCCAAGTTCTGGGCATAATGTTCAAACTATGGTACATAGAGTTTACAGTCTATGTAACTGCACATAATTCGAATTGAATATTGTAGCAGATGAATTACTTCTAATTTATAATGATTCTAGTGAATAAATAATGGTCTTCAAATTATTTAGGCTTTGGGAAAAGAGGTACTAGTCTAGACTGGCTTGCCCAGTTTAGATAGTAGGATGATAATACTGCCAAGGGATTGACCGAGGCAGATGCTGGTCTAGCGTTTGCTAGTTCAGGCCGGGTTTTTTTTAGAAATTTCATTTCACTAGGGACACCTGGTGATGCCTCTCTCCCTTTGCTCTTGGTGATTTTGAAGATTAAACACTTTTGGGAGCTTTCCTTTGCATTTATTATTTGGTCTTTTTGTTTAAATAGACTAAGCTACATGGTTATTTATGTGCAGGTTGCATATGAGGCTATGCAGATTGCTTATGCCAGGGTATTCTATTCAGGGTACCCTGGTAATGAATAATAATTCATCAAGAACGTGCATTAATGGCAGATGTCATTATTACACATATGGCAATTGCTATATTATGCCACTTGGCTAAAATCCCTAATACAAAGATATTAGGATATTGTTTGTATGCTTATGCATGATGAAAGGGCAATGTCCAATGTTAAATTGGCTGTTGCAAAGAGGAAGTTCCTACTACAAATACATATTGCAGTAATGAAAGGGTATGTATTTGCATTAATTACATTCTATATATATGGCTAAATAGCTATAGGGTATGGCATTACCCCCACTGTAATGGTGGGGTCTTGCCATCCCTATAATTACAGTTTTATATACAGGGGTCATGTTATACTCTACGGAAGGTGGTAGGGTTTTTTTTATTTAAGCTATTTTGCTTTAATTAAGCAATATTGGAACATTTGTTTCAATAATTGTTTCAATGAGAAAATAAAGCTCAATACAGGATGTGGCCCTGCTTAAAAAGCACGGTACATATGCAATTAAAATATTGGGTTGGTTATCTCATACAAGGATTGATATTTTGGCTAAAAATATAAAAATACTGAACATGAGACCTTTGAAAACTGTAAAGGTCATATATAGAACTCGATTTAGGGTTTAAAGACTTGATTTTGAGGGCAATGCCTGCAGTGGTGCATATATGACCGCCCTATCCGGTTGGCGCAATAAGCCTAGAAAGTTCTAATCTCGCCGCATATCTATCTGAATATGGTCATGAATTTAGGGCATGGAAACCCTAAGATCACTCGACAAAGTGCTCAAGGCCAACATGTTTAGGCCGATTTTTCTCGAAGGCCGAATCGGCTCTCGAAGATCCGTGATTGGCACCGACCGCGATACGATTTGGTAGCACCAAATATAGATCATATGAGATCCATTGGGCATAGCTGATATGGCAGAGTTCTGGATTTGCACTTGATTGCATAAGATCATAAAGATGAGCTTTATTCTGGAAAAATAGATGAGCTTTTACAGAAATAAATGGTCGGATTTGCACGGAACTGGCACTATTGTGGCCAAGGAGCATGCTTCGTAATTTGGAGATGTCGGCCTTGCTATTACCTACTAGAAATACAGTGTTCGATTTCCTTGTAATATTATGCTGGATTTATAGCCAGAAATGATCTGCGTGAGATGATATAGATACAATATACAGTATAACTGTTGAATGCCGAATATGATAATACCATATGGCTCTGCCAGGATCGCCATAGTCAGGCCTTGTGGTCAATTTGTTCTGGAGTCCATCTGCTACAAATATGGAATTTGGCAGGACAAATGATAAAGTACATGTTGTTCTTTGTAAAAAGAAGAGGCGATGCAATGTCGTGCATTTCCACATAGCAAGAAGTCGCAGTGCATTGTTCCTCAAAAACAAAAATGTTGATGGTATTTAAGCAAGTTCACATGCTCGCTATTATTACGCACCGCTTGAGCAAAGATTTCGACCGCTTTTAAGGGTTGCGATGTGATCAATGAAACAAGGTAACCAAAAAGCTTTCTATTTAATGAAATCATGTTTCAAAAGAGCATTCTCTATCTTCGCCTCGGGTTTGATCTGGTTTGATGTGTTAAGTCTTGCAACATCTGCAAATTCATTTGGTTACACATTATACATAAACATTTGAGGATGAGTCAAAATGACTCATTTGCTCTAGATTTCTCTATTGTTTATGCTGAAGAAGACTGCTTAAGGGCAATATGGATGCTCAAATGGCAAGAAATATGATTGTGGAGCAATATGGACGCTCAAATGGCAAGAAATATGATTGTTGGAGTGCATATATTCAGGTTAGCTTATGGTAATATATGTGGCCTGAATGCTTAGTTCCAGGCATTGAATGCAGAATGAGGTGCATAAATATGAAAATTCCTTATTTTAAAGGAGTAGTTTTATATAATAGCATAGTTGGTTTAAGGACTATTGCTTCCAGTTGATTTGCTAGTAATCTTGACTATATGCTTAAACATTATCTAGTTTAAAGCATTAAGAAAACGAGTATGAAATCTGGTTTTTTACATTTAAAGGTTTAAAGATGCAAGAAAATTATCATGCTATTGAACAATTTTCAACGTGACCAGCTAGATTTGGGGCTAAGAAATTAGTTCTCGTCTAATGGGAATGATTGAGAATTGAGAAATTATAATACTAAATATGATATTATTCCATTCCTTTCTAGTTAATGTCACCTCAGGGCAAAAGGATACAATTGGTGATCAGTGATAAACTGAGAGACCCAATGTACCTTTTGGCCCTTGCACATTTACCATTATCATGCTAAGTGTGTATTACGGGTTCTCTCCTCCAATTGTGTTTATTTTGCTGTTAGAGTTGGCTTTAGCTTGAAGGATGTGGAATATCGAAAAAAGACATGGACAATGGTTTGGAGCTGTCTGTCCATTGGAATATGGGCTGCAATATTGACGATCTACATATTCAAAGTGATTTAGTAAGACAACTATTTTAGATCACTGATACATATGGTAAGATCCTTTTGGCTCAATTGTATCCATGCCAAGTTCTGGGCATAATGTTCAAACTATGGTACATAGAGTTTACAGTCTATGTAACTGCACATAATTCGAATTGAATATTGTAGCAGATGAATTACTTTAGTGAATAAATAATGGTCTTCAAATTATTTAGGCTTTGGGAAAAGAGGTACTAGTCTAGACCTGGCTTAAAAGTTTAGATAGTAGGATGATAATATCGCCAAGGGATTGACCGAGGCAGATGCGGGTCTAGCGTTTGCTAGTTCAGGCGGGTTTTTTAGAAATTTCATTTCACTAGGGACACGGTGATGCCTCTCTCCCTTTGCTCTTGGTGATTTTGAAGATTAAACACTTTTGGGAGCTTTCCTTTGCATTTATTATTTGGTCTTTTGTTTAAATAGACTAAGCTACATGGTTATTTATGTGCGGGTTGCATATGAGGCTATGCAGATTGCTTATGCCGTGGTATTCTATTCGTGGTACCGGTAATGAATAATAATTCATCAAGAACGTGCATTAATGGCAGATGTCATTATTACACATATGGCAATTGCTATATTATGCCACTTGGCTAAAATCCCTAATACAAAGATATTAGGATATTGTTTGTATGCTTATGCATGATGAAAGGGCAATGTCCAATGTTAAATTGGTGTTTGCAAAGAGGAAGTTCCTACTACAAATAGATATTGCAGTAATGAAAGGGTATGTATTTGCATTAATTACATTCTATATATATGATGATGTTGCTAATGGTACCCTTGATGCCTGCTTGCTCCGCCGCCGATGTTGTTGCTATCTTTGCTGCCGCCGCCTCTATTGCTCCGGCCTCCTCGGTTAAAGACCGATCATACCTCAAATGTACCTTCCTAGGAAATGTGCCTTCGGTTGGTGTCCCGGAATTGTCGAGGTTTTCCTGGCGTAAAAGGTGATGGTTTGAATCCCATTGCAAAAGATATGGATATCATTCGCTCATGGAAACGTGGGAGCATTCACCAAACGGCTACCTCATTTTCTGTGCTATCAATTCTTTTCATTATTTAATGAATGTCATGGGCAACGAGGTTGCGGTGGAGTTGCTTGCTATTTCAAGGATGCCCTTGCTCCATATATCACGCTTCATAAAGCTGATAGATATAATCGCTACATGTGGATCAAACTTCATTGCCACAATAGTAGTACCATTTTTGTTGCTGCCTGTTACTTCCCACCTACATCATCACCTTTTTATGATGAATATGATGTCGCTCGCAGTGATCCTTATGGTGATCTTTATGATGACATTGCTCAATTCAAACAGTTGGGGCATGTTATCCTTCTTGGTGATTTCAATGCTCGCACTGCTGAAATGCAAGCTGCTCAACTCATACTTGAGGATGTTCGTGACCCTTTATGGATGTACGCTAATGATACGGTCTTTCCACGTTCATCGCACGATGCTAATAAACCCGCCTCAACATTTGGAAGGAGCTCATCCGGTTGTGTGTGAAGTCTTTGAGATGGTACTTTGTAATGGCTTAGAGCAATGGCCACACTCTAAAGGTATTACATGCATGGGATAGGCGGGGTGGTGGTGGTACTAGTGTTGTTGATTATGTCATTTCCCAAGTGCAAGCCTTGGATCTCATTTTGATTTTTCGAATTGGCACAAGGCATAGAGATGAGGAGATAAAATCTGATCACTATCCACTTTATTTGTCATTAAAGTGGCAGCTTCCACCTCTTCAACCCATTGCTATCCAGGCTCCTGTCCCTCGCATTCGCTTGACTTATTCTAGATCTTTTGAATATGAACAGACATTAGCTCCGCTTGAAGGTATTTTGGATTACCCAACTCTTCAAGAGCGTAATGCAGCATTTGCTGATACTTTGCTTACTTCTGCTGTCTCTTGCTTTGGTACACGCACTTCTGGTGTTGCTCATGCTGGTAGGAAATCCTTTCCTAGAAATGCCTGGTTTGATGAAGACTGCAAGCGGCTTAAAAACAATTGCGTAATGATAGTTGAGCCGGATACGCGACATAATGCCATTCATAATTATAAGTCCTGTTTTGAAACGAAGAAGGCACGCTTTGTTCGAGCACCGAAGCAAATGTTTGAATTATCGCTACGTGAACCTCGGACCTTCTCGGATAGCAAAATATTATATCGACCACCTCCTACCCTTGGACATATTTCTATGCAAAGCAATGGGATGAGCGATTGGTCCACTTATATGATCATCCGGGGTCCTTAATTACGTGCCTCCTTTGGTAGGTGATATTTTTCAATTCACGAGGAGGAGGAAGTCAAAGAAGGATTCGCGGCATCTATCTAATGGCAAGTCTCCTGATCTTCAAGGTTTGCAAGCAGAATTGCTTAAATGGGGGGGTCCGCTATTGCTTCCAATCATCACTACTCTTTTAAATCAAGCTTTGCAAGAAGGCTTGCCAGAAACTTGGGTCACAAGAAGGTCGTACCAATTTACAAAGCAGGTGATAAGCATGACCCTTCTAATTATCGCATGATCATGGTAAGTTCCATATTTTCAAAGCTCTTAGCCAGTCTTACTGAGAAGCAGTTGACATCATGGGCAGAACATACTGGTGTACGTGCTGTAGGACAGGCAGGCTTTCGTCCATGCCATTCTACAATAGACCATATTTTCACATTGCGCATGCTTATTGAACATAGGTAAGTTTGAAACAAGACCTCTATATATGCTTTGTAGATTTTACTGCTTTTGATACAAGCATCACCGCGAGCTTCTTTGGCGGCTGCTTGTGTGTGCACTTGGGGTTCCACAAGATCTTCAAAATGCAGTTTATCGGCTCTATGAAAGGGTTTTTGCTAAATTTCCAGCATCAGGTACTCAAATCACTAGCAATATTGGAGTTCGACAGGGTTGCCCTTTATCTCCTACACTTTTTGGCTTGTACATTGATCAATTGGAAGAATGGCTTGATAATCATGGCGGCGGAGGTCCACATTTGGCACACTATATCATTAGGCAACTTATGTATGCTGATGATGTTTCACTTCTGGCACATACCGCTGCTAGTATGCAGCAACATTTACATACTTTCTCGCGCAGTTTACGTGGAGAACACAGTCTGCGTGTTAATCTGCAAAAGACCAAGCTTTTGGTAGTTCAATCTTCTCGTCACAATGTTCCCCCTATGCACTATGATAGCCGCGAAGTTGAAGTTGTAGATAGCTACAAGTATCTTGGTGTAGAATTCTGTAAGAACACACTCTGGGAACAGTGTATTACCAAGCGGGTGGCTGCTGGATGGAGAGCACTCTATGCAATGCAAAACAATTGTTTTCGCGCAGAAATTCATGATTGGCCACGGAAAGCCCACTTGTTTCGGGCTTTGGTAGAGCCTGTTTTACTGTATGGTTCTGAAGTGTGGGGGCCTGCCATTAGTGCTAGTGCTTGGGAGAGCTTGGAGCGGGTGCAAAAGTCCTTTCTCACTTACAGCCTTGGAGTTAAAAGAACGGTGCCCTATGCTATTCTTTTACAAGAGACAGGTTTTTGGCCTCTTCAACATTCTGCCATGAAGCGCCATCTCCACTATATCTGCAAGGTGCACCACATGGACGATGTTAGGTATCCTGTTCTTGCACTTGCCATGGCTGAATCTCCCGGTTTGAAACGATGTTGGAAAGAGCATTGCACTACATGGTTTGCACGTTATGTGCAACAGCGAAACCGGCCCGATGCTTGCGATTCCGATCCACGAAGCTTTTGCAACAATATCTTAATGGTCGCTTTTTCTCAAAAGATATGGGGACGCGATTATTTTGGCCCAAGTGGAAACCGGTCATTATCATGCACACATAAATCCCACTTTGGCACCAGGGCCCCAAGCTTATTTGCTTGCTTCATTGTCCAGAACAAGCTTGTAGCTATTGCATCAATTCGCACGGGGTCCCACAGTACTGGTGATTGAGACAGATAGATGGGAGCGGCCGCGAATTGCCGCGAAGCTTAGACTATGTGCCCTGTTGCCGATTCTGTGTTATTGAAGATGAAAGCCATACTCTTACGAGTTGCCCCGCTTTTGAGATAGTCCAGGAATCATTTTAGACCTTAGCATTCCATTCCACGCTTCCACAACTTCTCAAAGCACCATCGTGCATGACTTGGCATTATACATACTTGAGGTTCTAGATAAACGTGCGCAATTACCTGAACCCTCGGTAGTCATTATCTAAGCTTGTCTAGTATCATCATTCTTCGCAAAGGTTTTTCCCTTGAAAACCTTTTAAGGTGGGTTTTTAATCCTAGTAGTAATGATTGTACTAGCCCATTGTATGGGTCCCATGACCTATTGGTCTTCGTGGACGTTAAAAAACTATTCTATTCTATTCTATATATGGCTAAATAGCTATAGGGTATGGCATTACCCCCACTGTAATGGTGGGGTCTTGCCATCCCTATAATTCTGATTTTATATCTGGGGTCATGTTATACTCTACTAAGGTGGTAGGTTTTTTTTATTTAAGCTATTTTGCTTTTAATTAAGCAATATTGGAACATTTGTTTCAATAATTGTTTCAATGAGAAAATAAAGCTCGACTGAGGATGTGGGCCCGCTTAAAAGCACGGTACATATGCAATTAAAATACTGGGTTGGTTATCTCATACAAGGATTGATATTTTGGCTAAAAATATAAAATTACTGAACATGAGACCTTTGAAAACTGTAAAGGTCATATACAGAACTCGATTTAGGGTTTAAAGACTTGATTTTGAGGGGCAATGCAGATTGGTGCATATATGACCGCCCTATCCGGTTGGTTCTTAATAAGCCTAGAAAGTTCTAATCTACTTAGATATCTATCGAATATGGTCATGAATTTAGGGCATGGAAACCCTAAGATCACTTGACAAAGTGCTCTGGCGTCAACATGTTTGGGCCGATTTTTCTGGGAGGCCAGAATTGGCTCTCAGTATCCAGATTGGCACTTGACTGCATACGATTTGGTAGCACCAAATATAAATCATATGATTTTCGGATCCATTGGGCATAGCTGATATGGCAGAGTTCTGGATTTGCACTAGACTGCATAAGATCATAAAGATGAGCTTTATTCTGGAAAAATAGATGAGCTTTTACAGGAATAAATGGTCAGATTTGCACGGAACTGGCACTATTGTGGCCAAGGAGCATGCTTCGTAATTTGGAGATGTCGGCCTTGCTATTACCTACTAGAAATACAGTGTTCGATTTCCTTGTAATATTATGCTGGATTTATAGCCAGAAATGATCTGCGTGAGATGATGATACAATATACAGTATAACTGTTGAATGCCGAATATGATAATACCATATGGCTCTGCCAGGATCGCCATAGTCGCCTTGTGGTCAATTTGTTTCGGGAGTCCATCCGCTACAAATATGGAATTTGGCAGGGGACAAATGATAAAGTACATGTTGTTCTTTGTAAAAGAAGAGGCGATGCAATGTCCGCATTTCCACATAGCAAGAAGTCGCTTTTGTGCGATTGTTCCTCAAAAACGAAATGTTGATGGTATTTAAGCAAGTTCACATGCTCTGCTATTATTACAGACCAGTTGAGCAAAGATTTCGATCTGCTTTAAGGGTTGCGATGTGATCAATGAAACAAGGTAACCAAAAAAGCTTTCTATTTAATGAAATCATGTTTCAAATTAGCATTCTCTATCTTTGCTCGGGTTTGATCTGTCTTGATGTGTTAAGTCTTGCAACATCCGCAAATTCATTTGGTTACACATTATACATAAACATTTGAGGATGAGTCAAAATGACTCATTTGCTCTAGATTTCTCTATTGTTTATCTTTGAAGAAGAGGCGCTTAAGGGCAATATGGATGCTCAAATGGCAAGAAATATGATTGTGGAGCAATACACTTGGCTCAAATGGCAAGAAATATGATTGTTGGAGTGCATATATTCAAGGTTAGCTTATGGTAATATATGTGGCCTGAATGCTTAGTTTCGTGCATTGAATGCTAATGAGGTGCATAAATATGAAAATTCCTTATTTTAAAGGAGTAGTTTTATATAATAGCATAGTTGGTTTAAGGAGTATTGCTTCCAGTTGATTTGCTAGTAATCTTGACTATATGCTTAAACATTATCTAGTTTAAAGCATTAAGAAAACGAGTATGAAATCTGGTTTTTTACATTTAAAGGTTTAAAGATGCAAGAAAAGGGTGAAAGCATGCTAGGGCCTACATAAAAAATTACCAAAAAGGTACTTTTCTGTGTACTTCTGTGCAAGTACATAATTGTATTTTAAAGTACCTAGACTACAAGATTGACTAAAAGAAATTGTGTTATGTTCAAGAGTAGTAGTACATACATGTTGTAAGGTACTTTGTGATGTCAAGAAGATGTTAAGAACTCAAATATACCAGCATCTTTGACTACCCAGAGTATTTTCCAGGTAGTTTCCAAAACATGTAGGCCCTAACATGCTCTTACCCAAAATTATCATGCTATTGAACAATTTTCAACGTGACCAGCTAGATTTGGGGCTAAGAAATTAGTTCTCGTCTAATGGGAATGATTGAGAATTGAGAAATTATAATACTAAATATGATATTATTCCATTCCTTTCTAGTTAATGTCACCTCAGGGCAAAAGGATACAATTGGTGATCAGTGATAAACTGAGAGACCCAATGTACCTTTTGGCCCTTGCACATTTACCATTATCATGCTAAGTGTGTATTACGGGTTCTCTCCTCCAATTGTGTTTATTTTCTTTGTTAGAGTTGGCTTTAGCTTGAAGGATGTGGAATATCGAAAAAAAAAGACATGGACAATGGTTTGGGTCATGCATCCCATTGGAATATGGGCTGCAATATTGACGATCTACGTATTCAAAGTGATTTAGTAAGACAACTATTTTAGATCACTGATACATATGGTAAGATCCTTTTGGCTCAATTGTATCCATGCCAAGTTCTGGGCATAATGTTCAAACTATGGTACATAGAGTTTCTGAGTCTATGTAATGCACATAATTCGAATTGAATATTGTAGCGGATGAATTACTTCTAATTTATAATGATTCTAGTGAATAAATAATGGTCTTCAAATTATTTAGGCTTTGGGAAAAGAGGTACTAGTCTAGACTGGCTTGCCCAGTTTAGATAGTAGGATGATAATACCGCCAAGGGATTGACCGAATTGGATCTTTGTCTAGCGTTTGCTAGTTCAAGGGCGGTTTTTTAGAAATTTCATTTCACTAGGGACACTGGTGATGCCTCTCTCCCTTTGCTCTTGGTGATTTTGAAGATTAAACACTTTTGGGAGCTTTCCTTTGCATTTATTATTTGGTCTTTTTGTTTAAATAGACTAAGCTACATGGTTATTTTATGCGGGTTGCATATGAGGCTATCTTGATTGCTTATGCCGGGGTATTCTATTCGGATGAATAATAATTCATCAAGAGCGTGCATTAATGGCGGATGTCATTATTACACATATGGCAATTGCTATATTATGCCACTTGGCTAAAATCCCTAATACAAAGATATTAGGATATTGTTTGTATGCTTATGCATGATGAAAGGGCAATGTCCAATGTTAAATTGGCTGTTGCAAAGAGGAAGTTCCTACTACAAATACATATTGCAGTAATGAAAGGGTATGTATTTGCATTAATTACATTCTATATATATGGCTAAATAGCTATAGGGTATGGCATTACCCCCAATTGTAATGGTGGGGTCTTGCCATCCCTATAATTCTGATTTTATATATGAGGGGGTCATGTTATACTCTACGGAAGGTGGTAGGGTTTTTTTTATTTAAGCTATTTTGCTTTAATTAAGCAATATTGGAACATTTGTTTCAATAATTGTTTCAATGAGAAAATAAAGCTCAATACAGGATGTGGCCCTGCTTAAAAAGCACGGTACATATGCAATTAAAATATTGGGTTGGTTATCTCATACAAGGATTGATATTTTGGCTAAAAATATAAAAATACTGAACATGAGACCTTTGAAAACTGTAAAGGTCATATATAGAACTCGATTTAGGGTTTAAAGACTTGATTTTGAGGGCAATGCCTGCAGTGGTGCATATATGACCGCCCTATCCGGTTGGCGCAATAAGCCTAGAAAGTTCTAATCTCGCCGCATATCTATCTGAATATGGTCATGAATTTAGGGCATGGAAACCCTAAGATCACTCGACAAAGTGCTCTGGCGTCAACATGTTTAGGCCGATTTTTCTGGGAGGCCAGAACTGGCTCTCAGTATCCAGATTGGCACCTGACTGCATACGATTTGGTAGCACCAAATATAGATCATATGATTTTCGGATCCATTGGGCATAGCTGATATGGCAGAGTTCTGGATTTGCACTTGATTGCATAAGATCATAAAGATGAGCTTTATTCTGGAAAAATAGATGAGCTTTTACAGAAATAAATGGTCGGATTTGCACGGAACTGGCACTATTGTGGCCAAGGAGCATGCTTCGTAATTTGGAGATGTCGGCCTTGCTATTACCTACTAGAAATACAGTGTTCGATTTCCTTGTAATATTATGCTGGATTTATAGCCAGAAATGATCTGCGTGAGATGATATAGATACAATATACAGTATAACTGTTGAATGCCGAATATGATAATACCATATGGCTCTGCCAGGATCGCCATAGTCAGGCCTTGTGGTCAATTTGTTCTGGAGTCCATCTGCTACAAATATGGAATTTGGCAGGACAAATGATAAAGTACATGTTGTTCTTTGTAAAAAGAAGAGGCGATGCAATGTCTGCATTTCCACATAGCAAGAAGCTGCTTGTGCAGATTGTTCCTCAAAAACGAAATGTTGATGGTATTTAAGCAAGTTCACATGCTCTGCTATTATTACAGACCAGTTGAGCAAAGATTTCGATCTGCTTTAAGGGTTGCGATGTGATCAATGAAACAAGGTAACCAAAAAAGCTTTCTATTTAATGAAATAATGTTTCAGTAGCATTCTCTATGCTACCTGGTTTGATCTGTGCTTATGTGTTAAGTCTTGCAACATCTGCAAATTCATTTGGTTACACATTATACATAAACATTTGAGGATGAGTCAAAATGACTCATTTGCTCTAGATTTCTCTATTGTTTATGCTGAAGAAGACTACTTAAGGGCAATATGGATGCTCAAATGGCAAGAAATATGATTGTGGAGCAATATGGACGCTCAAATGGCAAGAAATATGATTGTTGGAGTGCATATATTCAGGTTAGCTTATGGTAATATATGTGGCCTGAATGCTTAGTTCGTGCATTGAATGCGAGAATGAGGTGCATAAATATGAAAATTCCTTATTTTAAAGGAGTAGTTTTATATAATAACATAGTTGGTTTAAGGACTATTGCTTCGGTTGATTTGCTAGTAATCTTGACTATATGCTTAAACATTATCTAGTTTAAAGCATTAAGAAAAAGCAGTATGAAATCTGGTTTTTTACATTTAAAGGTTTAAAGATACAAGAAAATTATCATGCTATTGAACAATTTTCAACGTGACCAGCTAGATTTGGGGCTAAGAAATTAGTTCTCGTCTAATGGGAATGATTGAGAATTGAGAAATTATAATACTAAATATGATATTATTCCATTCCTTTTTAGTTAATGTCACCTCAGGGCAAAAGGATACAATTGGTGATCAGTGATAAACTGAGAGACCCAATGTACCTTTTGGCCCTTGCATATTTACCATTATCATGCTAAATGTGTATTGATTGGCTGCAGGTACGGGTTCTCTCCTCCAATTGTGTTTATTTTGCTGTTCGAGTTGGCTTTAGCTTGAAGGATGTGGAATATCGAAAAAAGACATGGACAGTGGTTTGGAGCTGTCTGTCCATTGGAATATGGGCTGCAATATTGACGATCCACGTATTCAAAGTGATTTAGTAAGACAACTATTTTAGATTACTGATACATATGGTAAGATCCTTTTGGCTCAATTGTATCCATGCCAAGTTCTGGGCATAATGTTCAAACTATGGTACATGGAGTTTACAGTCTATGTAACTGCACATAATTCGAATTGAATATTGTAGCAGATGAATTACTTCTAATTTATAATGATTCTAGTGAATAAATAATGGTCTTCAAATTATTTAGGCTTTGGGAAAAGAGGTACTAGTCTAGATTGGCTTGCCCAGTTTAGATAGTAGGATGATAATACTGCCAAGGGATTGACCGAGGCAGATGCTGGTCTAGCGTTTGCTAGCTAGTTCTCTCTTTTTTTTTTTTTTTTTTTTTTTTACGGCGGAAATACGCGTTCCATACGGAGCGGCGCCGGTCCGGTTTTTCGTGTTTGTTTCACGATTCTGAGGCATTAAAACCCGAGCGGCGCCGCTGTTCAATTTCGCCCCTTGCTCAACCTTTTGGTGCCGTTTAACAACCCTCCCAGGGTATTTGGAGTATGCCCGTTCCATTGGAACAAAAATCTCATCGATCCGAGCTATGTAGAGAAAGTTATGGCGACTACAAAACTTCGAATTGCTAACTCTACTTTCGGACATTAGCCACTTCACTAGAGAACACTTCCTCCACAACTAGGTCATTCCTCCCATAACTAAGCTAAGCTAACTAAGACATTAATTGCAGAGTTGGGACGCTCTAACCTAGGAGAAAGTACCCCAACTAGCGAGTTAGACTATGGCCAGTGCAACAATTTTGGTCCACCAAAACCATGCTCTGATACCACTGTGACGCTCCCAGAATCCATACGATGCTCCCATCGTATAGATACGGGACTTCCCTTCCCATGGCGACCTAAATCACCATGGCAAGGCCCTCTGTCGTACTCGGACTACTTGGGATGGCCAAGTATCCGGGCGAGGATCACGGAGATGTTATTCGCCCCACATCCTCTATGGGGTAATCCTATACAGTGGAAGCATACATATATGTTAGCATACAATCATAACGCAAAATAATATACCACCACGAAGGGTGGCCCATCCTCATCATCATGGCAAAGATAATCCATTCATAACAACATGAAATATCACAATAACAAGGCACTACCCCGGGCTCAGACTCCAAGGGATCAACTTGTGGCCAGGGTCTCAAGACATCAACAGACGGAAGTATAACATGGCGTTGGCTGGCATAAGACAATGGCTAGGGTTGTCCACTCCATCCGCCCCTCCTGTGCACACTTTGCAGATAGGCTGAATCATGCTATGACGTGCTTGTAGCCCTCCGAAGATGCAATCCCAAGGAATCACCCTTCGGGATTACTCCGGGTTACATCTCCCCAGTCCGATGAGGCAGGTCAAAGAGGCGTCTCCTCCCCGAGTATGACGGATCCCTGGGTGTGCTAGAGAACACGTGCCGCATCAGCGACCCCCGCATCCGTACTCGACTTACTTCCCTAAATCTAAAGATCAGCTCACCAACCCGTTCGAGCCCAGGGCGGCCGTACAGGCTCCCACCCTCTGGCCCAGAGAGTGTCAGACCCATACCCAGCCCACACACAGTGATTGGCTATAAGTCTAGCACACTGTAGGAGTCCCGTAGCCGCGCTAGGCAAGACCCCATCCCCGATTCACCTTCATACCCGTTGTCTGGTGTTGAACCACATCATAGCATCCACAGCCAGGTTGGCTCTTGTGCACAGGCCGCAAGTTGGGTATTAAGGGGTCTAACTAGGAACATCTCTAATCCTAGGAACCTTTTAGGCCACTACCCTTTCCCTTAATTCCCAATACACAGAAGAAGCAGAAAGAACTAATTTAACTAACATCCATATATTTCGAACAGTCCATAAAGATAATTTAACCATTCTATCTACTCAAAGAAGTGTCAGCAGAAAAGAAGCTATCTATGGACTAACCGGTGTCCTGGCTAGAGCCATGGTCACGATAAGAGTCCATCTCTCGAAACTGGTAGGTGAGTGTGGGCAAATCAAGCTTAAACTGCTGGCTGCTGCTCCTCCTTAGTCCCAAATTCGAATTTGTGAGAGAGAATGGGGTAGGACCCCTATTCCTAGGCCCAAAATGGTAAGCCCCCTCTGGCCAATCGATTTGGGCCAGGTGGCGCCCCCTTATGGGTGCTAATTAGCTAATTTAACTTAATTAGGTTAATTAGGCCATAATACTTTATAATTATCCCTTTGGCTTTATTAACATAGCTAATAAAAACAATTATGGTTAACCCTCACTTGGACCATTAGGCCCCTTGTGGCCTGGTGACGTGCCATGGTATGCATACGTATACCGTATAGATACCTGGAACGTCACAATTTACTTGCCAAATGGTAGGGAGTGCATCATTTAACATCTTTGCGATTTTGCTAAAAATTACAAAATCGACCCACTTGATCATCTCTGTAACTAAGCCTGTGACACCTACTGCCTTTCCATTGGAAAGTTTCCTTTTTCCCAAGATAACATCCTCATATGTTAATTCTAGCTTTGCCCCTAGTTTCATAATACGAGAAGTGTATCATAGTTAAAAGACATGCAATAAGCTATCTAGAAGCTCGTCACTAAACACTGGTTGGAGAAGTGCATGTCAATCGAGAGGTCTCTGTGAAGCTCTAACTGGAAGGTGTAAAACATATGCTTGCATGGAATGAAGCTTCCCTTCGCAACCCTCTTCTGATAATCAGGACAGGTTCATGAAGGCTCTTTTTTAATGCTAAGTTTAGTCCTTCTGTTTACATTCTTACCATCATGATTCATCACATAGTGTTGATTTCCAGGATTGTTAACATAATGAACGGCTCGTGATTTGGTTGGTATATGCTAGCTCTTGAGTGTCAAAAGTCGATCATGAAATCTTCATCATGAGATCTTTCTTCCAACCAAAGGTGGAGTGGTGGATGGAAAGAAGGCATAGAAAGCGAAGGAGGAGGCGAAAGTAAAAGAAGCAAGTGAGAAAAAAAAAAGGGGGTTGGGGTTGGGAGGGCTAAATAAAAGTGCGTTGTATGGTGACGTCAAAAAATTAAGAATAGAAATAAAAGTTATATTTATGATTAGACAAGAAATTCAGACATAGAACTTCTATGTAATGTTTCCATTTACGCTATGTAGAGGTGTCTCGCTAAAGGCACTAGTCCGCTAGAGAAAGAACTAAAGAAGATGAAGCAATAATGATCGAATTGATTGAGAAAGTGGAGGAATGGCTAAAATGGTGAAAGAGCGAATGCAAGAGTGAAATGAACGAAAGGTATCTTTAGACAGATGTTATTTGCTCCCTCAAAATTTAAAATGTTCTATTAAAAAGAAAAAAATTACGATTAATTGAGTCTATTGGTAATGGAGTATTGATAGATGGTGGCGGAATTTATATTTTTGAAAAGTTCTTGATCTATCGGATTTAAAAAGTGCGTTTGAACATCATTTGACTCACCAAACGAAAGTTATAAGCAAAATAGTGCATTACTGATGCACTCAGACTCTTGAATTTCCAAAAGAAAAAATATAAAACCCTATTTAATGAATCCGCCAATAAGGGAGTAATTGGTAAAAGATATCCCTGGTTCGCAGTTCAGACTAGGAAGATTTGTTGTTGTTGGAAAGCTTATGTTTTAATCTATGCAACGGAACAAGAATTACTTGGACATTCCCATAAAAAAGATACAGAAAAAATATTTGGTTGTTGGATGCACTTATTCTTCTAGATCCTTAAGGTCGGAATTAACATTTTTGATTTACTTTCCTCCATTATGATAGCCACAATGACTTACAAATAAACCAACTATCTGGTCGTGTCCATGGCTGGTAGATATGGTGAAGTAGATTAAGAACAAGAAAGAGGTGTATTGGTGACGGCGATGTAGCAAAGGAGGAGAAGCCAAGTGGGTGAAATCTCAAATAGGCAAAGTTAGGGTTTGGCATTTGAAAGCACATATGCACATAGAACATTATGAAGGTGTATAAAGTGACTCGAGTGGACATAATGGAGCTTAGTATCCCTCAAATCATGCGAAGTGATATTGGGTCTCATAACACAAAAGTCGTTCGGTAACATAGGAAATGTTATACAACAACTCAAAGAAGTGTTCGATGACATCATAATATCATCGGATCTAATATTCATTATCCCATTTATAGAACTTTATTAACCATTATAGCTTACAAAGTGAAGATGTAGAATCAATCCCATATAAACATTCAAGATGTTTCTCCTTTTGACTACCCGAATATAGCATTTTGGTACTGTCTACATGGCAACTTGGTTTCTAGTTTAGATCAAAAGCTATATAATATGGTTTCTTTCATACTTTTGTTTTAATGAGGGAGGAAAACATTGCACAATTTAATAGAGAATAGTCATATAGGAAATATTAGAGATATACGCTTGATCTGAATATATTTTCCTTTGAATTGAGGAATATGTACAGGTAATAATTGATTGTTTCTCCAATCGCTTTATAGTCTATTCTATTCTATTCTATTCTATTCTTTCACTTGAAGTCACATAGTCGATCTATATCAAAACTTGCAGATAATGGCCTTGACATCTTCTCACTCGTGTAAAGAAAATCACGGGCACTCCTTTCTTGAATGGTATAATTCTTTGACACAATAGTCACTGTGCAGTAATGTGGAGCTTTGTTAAATACAAGATCAGACGTCGCCTTCTTCAATCTGTCACATGGTACATATAGTCATGCTCACATCGAGTTCTCACAATACTTAATGGGCAAACTTTAAAAGCTACCTAATATATGGTAATATGTTTTGGCCGTAAACTGTTATTACTGAGGACGTGGGCTTGAATCCCATTGTGGTTTTTGAGACCCCAAATTAAAAAAAGAAGGGGGAACATGCCAGGCTATATAGCCATGTGCTTAAGGCGATTGAGATTGAGTAGTCCTAGAGGGCACAAAAGCCCACCAATTACTATGGAGGTGGGGTGAAATAGGTCAGACTACATAAACTCTATAGTTTCCATTGTTCACATATTTCCAACTATTATGTACATATATATCAACTCTTTAGGTGTATGATTCCCAATAAAGTGTTAATCTAACAAACTAAGCAGAGTAAGCATGCCCTTCATGTTGCTATAGAATCTAGTATTTATGGCTTAAATATGTATAGTCTCGAGCGCTAGACGTAATTATATGGAAGTACAACTAGGTGCTCTAAATACAATGTCAACAAATATTGTGGCCTTTAGATGGCTATGAATTCCACTAGCTTAGACATACGAATAACATCACTAGTATCTTGATGTCTATTCAGCAACTATTTTCGAGCCTCAGAAGTACAAGCAACATGACATTACTAGATTCCTAATCTCAAGCTAACAAGATTAATAATTGATTTCTTTCTAGTGACCTTAGTTGTACAAAGCAACACGACAACCAGTAGATCCTTGATCTTGGATTAACAAGACTATTAATTGATTTATTGCAAAGGACGGATAAAATTGTGCTGTCAGATAAGGTATCACATAAATAATGATTATTAAATGAGCTAGAAGTTTTTCTCGATCATAGTAGAGAAATATCATTTTAGAAAGCTATAATAAAGAAGGTGGACATGAGTTGTCTTTCCTAGTTCAGGTGAAGGCAATAAAGAGATAATGTGTTATGCATAGATAATGCATAACACCTTCGTATGGTCAAAAGAACCTTCTTGTGGCAGAAGAAGAAAGCATAGCACCTTCATATGCTGAGAAAGAAGAAGGCGTAGCACCTTCATATGCTCGAAGAACCTTCTTGTGGCTTGTAAACGAGCTAACACTATTGCAGAGAAGTGCAGACACACATGCAGAAAGCGCGTAGAAGTGTACTTAAGTGAGAGAGAGAAGCGAAGTGAAGTGTTTATTATATCTTACTGAGACCTAAGCTCGCACCCGCGTGCACATAAACACATAAGTGAGCTTAAGTGTGAGGATTGAATTGAATGCACATAAACACGTAAGTGAAATTAAGTGCGAGGATTGAATTAAATGGAAAGGATTTTTATCGTCCACAGAAACCAGTGAGACCTACTAGAAATGGACAGAAAGGGACAGAAAGGAAAATCTTAATGCCCACGAAAAATACAGAGAGCAAGAGAGAGCACTTACAAAGAAGAAGGTGAAGAAGATGCACCAAGGACAAGGTTAGTAATTTTCGTCTCATTTATCTGATGAATGAGGATCTTATGAACAGCTTCATCACTTTCTATCACGCAAAAAACTGGCGCCACCTGCAAAGACCACAACCCATCAAATCAATTCGCTGCTAATTGCTTGCACAGAGAGGGCAAAGCCAAGGAGCAGGCTCAGACCTCGTAATTCCGGCACATCTGCGCCAAGCTATCCAAAAACTGAGCAGTCTGCTTCTTCATTTCCTCCAAATGCGCGCTGATCTGCAGATCGTTTGCCTGAGAAAGGGGCATTGCTCCCACTACGCGAATTAAAAACCTGATAAAGCTTTAAAAAAACATGTATTGCGCTAGAAGCGTGGAAAGAGAAGAGGTCAAGAGCTTACTTGCAGTGGGAATAAACTTGACTGGTTTTCTGACGAACAGAATGGTAATGGGTCGGCCAGAACTAGCTCTGTTTTTCAAGGCCCAAGTCAGGGCGTGGGTTGAGTCCTTCTTCACTGCCACAGCCAGCTTGGTGGGCGGCGGGCTCTTCCATATCAGATCTTCTTCTTCGTTTATGGATTCAGCCCGCCGGATCGAATTTTCGGAGCCGAAATCTGTAGTCGCATTTCCTTGCCGGGTCGATCGCTTCCAGAGGCCAGACCCTTCGCCGGAATTGCGCATCCTAAGCTTCAGCTTCACTAAAGCACTATCTCAAACCTTAACATGAAAAAGAAAAAATTAAAGCCTCAATTAGTGAGAAGCGCAGCAAAAAAAAGTTTTTCTTTTAAGGCTCAATTGGTCACACTGTACGATAAAAATCATTCTTTCTTCATTTTTCTTCGTCCATACGCTTTCGTCCCATAGGTCGATTGGTCGCCGATTGGTCACAGTGTACGATAAAAATCATTCTTTCTTTTTCTTTCTTTCTTAATAACGAAAAATTAACTTAAGCCTTCACTTAAGAATTAACAAAGACTTAAGCCTTAGCATTTTTGTTGAAGAATATTTTAGTGAAGAAGAATATTGTTAATGAGGTGTTTAGGGCACATAATTTGGAGGTTCTATAATCAACCATTGCCCTGGCCTACTTTGACTTCTAACTTTGACTTCTAGCCACCCGCGCGCTTTCCACCCCATCAACGTGATCAAAAAGTCCTCCTTTCTGGATGCTAGCTTTTGGATGTTGTGGGGCACATTGTCCTTGCATTAAAAGCACATGCAAAAGGCAGTACTAGATACTTCTATGTTTCATGGTCCCAATAAATAACGGAATAATCATTCAAAGGTCATTTCAACAAATTATAGGCCTAGATTATCTCAAGTGATGCCTATATACTTCCTTGAAATTGTAATATTATTAATACTGCACAGATTTTTCTCTTAAAAAACTTTTGAGGCAGGTTTCTTATAATCCTAGGACTAATGGTTGTACTAGCCCATTGTATGGCTCCCATGGCATTAAGAAATCTATTCTATTCTTGGAATCTTGAAAATCAATCTGTATGAAATTACCCTCTGTTGTGATCTATTCTGCGTGCTTGGATCTAGTCCTCCTAACTGGCTTACTGGCTTCAACAATAATGCCATAATGGAGGGCATGGCATAGTAGTCTTGTTATGGCATAATGGCATGGTCAAGAACATTATCCCTCTGTGTTTTCTTTTCTATTCTATTCTCTTTTTTTTTTTTTTTTTTTTTTTGTACGGAGAATACCTATACCTTTAAAAAAAAAACTTCATAAACTTCATACACAATAAAGATAGATAAGATAAGATAAGATAAGATAAGATGAACCATTGGAACCCGGGTTATGGGACAAGACACGCAAGGAACCCCAAGAACCAGCCCCATCACCAAATACAATAACCAAATATTAAAATCTCAAATTCTTTGTAGGCCCAAAAAGCCTGGCGATAGCTATGGAAATGGATGACCTTCCCATGGGGCTATTTATATGCGGACGAGACGGGCATAAGGAATTGGGGCGAACGTTTTGGGTGGATAGGAGCCACATGTCACAATCCCATGCCCAAAGTTTTGATGTCATAGCTACGTCATATGATATTTTTGAATTTAGGATGGCTTGAAATAGGCAAAATGTTTCGCCTATCAAATATTAGTAAAAAAGGAAAACGGATAAAAGTACTACAAACTTGAATAAGGGAATTCAAATTGCTTTAACATATTTTATATTGCAGGGGACCATCGTGCCCTTACCAACTGTTGTAAGGCAAAACATCATACACAATAGGCAAGCCTAAAATTCTTTGAAATGTAACATAATTTACTGGGAAGAAAGAAAGAAAGAAAAAAAAAAACGTGCTACTATGTTTTATATTGCCCAAATTGTTGCCACATTAAAACATCTTATGCAGTGTCCAATAAATCAATAAAAATTAAATCAATCAACAATCTAGCAAAAATAGATTAATAAAAATGGCATGAATCACAATTTAGCAAAGGCATATTGTTTATGGCTTGGATCTATTTCTATAGGTCTGGTAGGTTTGCAACTCCAAATATCAGTGTTGTTCAGGTAGTAGAAGGCAAAAGTTGTTGTAAAGGAGATTTAAAAATTGAAACTAAGATGCTACACCACTCCGTAAGGTTTTTTCCACACTTGGTAGTACCATAGATAATGGACATGTACAATTCAATTTTAGCTAGGTCTCTCCATGTTTCTATAAGTTTGCTGTGCTCCTTTATTGAGTCCCATAGGCCGATTGGTCTCCGTGAACGATAAAAATTAGTCTTTCTTTTTTTTCTATATTGAGCCTTCAAATAACATGCTATTCTATATGCATGCGCATGCATTAACATTCTTCCTCACTCCATATCACTTAGCCTTTTGTGAAAAGTAAATATTTTAAATGTCCTTGTTTGACCTTACGTTTGGCCCAAAGTTGCAATGGTTAATGTTGATATGGCTAGAATATTTGAGATGGCCTTTAACTTATAGCTGACTAGAATTGAATTGAATTGGACTAAATTGACTTTTATCGTCCATGGAGGCCATGAAGTCTTCATGGGACCGATATAAGAAAAGAATAAGAAATGTCCCAGAAAAAAAAATATAAGAAAAGAATAGAATCTTTAAACGTCCACAAAGACCAAGAGGCCATGGACTCATATAATGGGATAGTACAACTATTACTACTAGGATTAAAAGACCCTTGACTCAGATGAAATTCAAGAGAAAAACATTTGCAGAAATGGAATTGAAGTAGATTGAATTGAATTG
Organism: Isoetes taiwanensis; assembly: GCA_021234155.1. NCBI lineage: Eukaryota > Viridiplantae > Streptophyta > Lycopodiopsida > Isoetales > Isoetaceae > Isoetes > Isoetes taiwanensis. The sequence continues at coordinate 4,899,470 of JAJEKV010000043.1, forward strand.
AATTGAACTGGTTTTACTGTCCTTAGAGACCATTGATCTATGGGACTTGATACAATATGTAGCAATAAATGCCAAATAGTAGGTGCACGTAGCAGTGCAAACTTTGCTTCCAGGAATAAAAGATCCTCCTTTTTTTGGGTTTTCAAAATTAAAGCCTTAGTAGAAAAATATATACTGCCATATAGTAATATTGATTATAAGACTGGGGCACGTCGTATCTTCAATAGATTTTCTCAATGGGCTAAGACATCAAAGCAAGTAAGACCCCAAACAAGCTGGAAATAAAGATCATGGTGCTAATGGCTCAACAATTGAAGATGTGCATTTAATACCTCAAGCTATGCCAAATCATGTATACATTGTGTTCTGAGAAGTTGTGGGGGCATGGAATGTAATGCTAATGTCAAATAATGATTCCTAATCGTCACAAAAGCAAGACATCTCTGACGCGTATGATTTTCATCTTCTGTAACTTGTAATTAGCAACATGCACATAATCTCCCCTCTCGTGGCAATTGTGGCCACTTCCACCTACCTGTTTCAATCTGTATCTTGTGGGACCTTGTATGAATTGTTGCATTAGCTACAAGTTCTTTTCTGGGCAAAAAAGCAAGCGAATGAGCAGAACCAAGGCTATTACTTTCTAAGATTTAAAAATCTCCATCTCGATGGGGTTTTCCAAGGAAAAACCTTAGCAGTAATAGATTTCCTGATAAGCTATACTTTTATACTTGTCAACGTGACAATTTAGGACTTATTTCATCTCGCTTGTCCAGAAATTCTAAAATATAGGACGATAATGACATTACCGCAGGCCTCTGCAATAGCAAATATGGTGGATGATTAGATGTAATCAAGTCAACATATCGTATCGTGCTCGACTAGTTGCAAATGTTTGGCAAATTGAAAGAGTTTGGAAAGGTTTTTCCCTTGAAAACCTTTCGAGGCAGGGGTTTTTTAATCCTAGTAGTAATGATTGTACTAGCCCATTGTATGGGTCCCATGACCTATTGGTCTTCGTGGACGTTAAAAAAACTATTCTATTCTATTCTATTCTATTTAAAATGTCTCCAGTCTAACCAACATTGGCATACCTTGTTTTAATGCTCATCAAGGTCTTATCTATGTTGTTTTTGAGGCAGTTGCATCTATACGAATTGGCCCAATTGTTCTACATCTCTTCATAGGCAAATGTGATATCAGGTGCTACTGTGGGCCATGATTAAGTGTGGGATTAATCGGGTTTTGTAGTTGTTATTTCATCTTTTCTAAAGCTTGACATCCCAAAGCTTACAGAGGAAGCATCTTCTGAGATATTGCTTTTAATGAGTGTGATTTTCATTATTTTGCACCTGTATGCATCCCTGCTTCTAGACATTCCATCTAAAGAACAAAGATGTACGCTTCTCCTTCCAACAGAATTTAGGATGATGCGGACCCATAGCCAGTGTTACCTCAGATCCAGAAGTCAGGTGTCTCCCATGTTTACTACCTTCTAGCAATAGACTATATATTGCTCCAAAGTGGTATTGATGCAGAGGCTGTAATATTACCCTAGAGCATATTGATATAAATATGTATATTGTATGACCACATGTATAAATATGCATCCCATTGATGTCAAGTGAGTCAAACATGTGAAAACTTATTTAAAGCCAAACCTAGACCAGATTCACTTTTGCACCATCTTTTGTTATTCGAATTTCTCTCACAGCTCTTAATCAAGAACCGTCTTCGATAGCCTAGCTTGCAACAAGAGTCCCTGCATTCGCTTTAGTTTGCAGCGGGCCTATTCCTAACTACCTGCAAGAGATGAAAACCTCAGAAGCGGGTATTTTGAGTAAGTAGGTAGTTCATCTGGAAGTTCCCCACATGGGTTAGCATGTTGTACTTCAAGTAGAGCCATTCTACAACTTTAGTTCTGATCACGAACTCTAATCAATGATCGGTAACTGTAAGTTAAAATAGAAGAGATCTTTTAACATCTACGAAGACCAATAGGTTAACGAACCCATACAATGGGCTAGGACAATCCATAACATCACCAAAGATAATGAAAATGTTACAAAACTTGGGCAAAAGCCAGATGAAACTATGACTTGGCCCGTAGGCCAGACAATCAAATCAGAATTTAAATTTTATATAACAATATATGATTCATGTTATCTAAACATAACCAAACCAATGGTTGGATGGCCAGTGGTCTAGAATAATTGTTATACCTCCACGATAAATTGTCCACTTCTTTTGGATCCACACTCCTCTCATTTTATATAACTTCTCCCTACGTTCGCAAAGTTGAAGAGGAGAGAGGTCTTCTCGTACTGAGAACTTGGTACCTTTGAAATGATTGTCATGCGGTAAAATATGGAGTTGACTAAGTGCATCTTGGAATTGTACTAGAATATGGTGAGAGCTATCAGGTCTGATGGCTCCTACCCGGCAAACAGAAACTACTCCATCAACATGTATATGCATGACATTAATAGAAAATGCAAAGCTCATCGAGATCGGAGTGAGTGTATATCATCATCTCGACAAGCCCTATGATATGCAAATTTAGAGCTCTAGTATCTAAGCCATGATCTTGCTTATCCCCCAGATGTGTCAATCCCTGTTCCAATGTACCTTCTAATGGAGACTTTATGCTCCCATCTCACCTCCCATCTCAATTTACGCCTCCCGAGTATGACTAGATGATCTTATGTTTTTTCTCAAGTTATGGATGATATATGGTGTTGATTGATCATTGGTTGCACCTCTTGTATATAAGAAAAGGGAGGCTGAAACCTAGTAGCCCTTAGTATATGATGCTCCTAGTTAGGCCCAATAATTCCTATTTATTATGCGGCATGTGCATAGGAGCCCAACTGGTTGTGGATATTATATTCTGATAGGCAATGGGGGCAATGGAGATGTGGAAGTGGGATCTTGTGGAGCGCCAGCTACTGGCATCCTTATAGCAGGCTAGGCCTACAATCGGTCATTGCGTGTGGGCCGCATATGGGTCTAACACTCTATGGGTCGAGGTATCACCCCGACTCATTGCCTTTTTGGGGGTTCAAATCGGGTATAGATGTGTGTTGCCACGATCCTCTAGTCACCCAGGGATTCATTGTGCCTGGGGAAGGGACTCGTCTCTTTTCTACCTCATTGGACTGAGGGAGACGTAGCTGGAGTACATTGGGTGATTCCATGAGATTGCCACTCCTGAACATGTTTCAGCCTATCTGTAAAGTATGCATAAGAGGGGCAGATAGAGTGATCAACTGTAAGCATTGTCTATGCCAGCCAAAGTCATTACCACTGCACTTATATGGAGGCCTTAGCCATCAGTCGTCTCCTCATTGAGAATGAGCCCGAGGTAGGAGCCATGATATTTGTGATTAGCATGTATTCAATGTTATGTGATGTGATGTTATATGGTAAAAGGACTAGTACTACCCTTTGAGCTAGTATCTTATTTGTTATATTATGTTAGTACTTGGAGTTTTGCTTTCGTTGATGTAGAAGCCCTAAAGGAAGGATGAAATGACACCTATGCATCCTCTACGCGTCCACCTGGCCATCCAGGTACGAGCCGGATCGAGGGCTCATTGGATGGGGGAAGTCCTGTGGCATATACGTCGGGAAACCATAACGCAAGAGCGTCACATAAGCAAGAATCAGGCTTCTTGGAGGAGGATTGGGGACAACTATAGGCGTATCTAAATCATGAAATTTCGCATTTCAAGCACACTATCACGTCTTATTCTTCTAGGACCTACTTCCTTTGTATTTATCGTTGTACAATTGTATATTCTTAAAGTTTTATGGAGCTGCTACTTCGAGTCAATTTTAGGGTTTTTTTTTTTTTTTTTTTTTTTTTGGAGTTGTGGTTGAGATGGCATTGGATTTATATTCTTGCCTTCTTTTTCTTCCTCTTATTTTTCTTTTTTTTGCAGAGCCCGGGAAGTTGGAGGGTTAAACTGCATGTATTTATTTGTATTTTAAAGGTCGCTAGATCATTAATTATTCAATTTATGGAGGACTACTCACTAGTGGCTATTATGGCATAACAAGAGGTGCAATGCACCACCTCCACTTTGATTTGTGTTTTTACTCATCGTAAAGATGTAACATCCTTGTATGCACAACTTGAATTTAAATGCGTGAATCTCTAACATTGGCATAGCCATATTTCCATGGAAGATATATAATTTCCACATATGAATTCTTATTAGATAATTTGTACTAACAAGACAGTTGTTAGTATGTTAAAGTGAGTATGAGCTAACCTGCTATGCCACGATTTGAAATCTAGAGTACACACAGCATTAATTTCATTGTAAACTGAATTGTCCAGCTGAAAAGTGTTTCCAACACGGTTTGCAATAAATTTCTTTTCATTTCCCAAAAAAATCTTACATCCTTGAGAGTCAAAATTGACTCTATATCCAAGATCTACTAACTGACTAACAGAAATCAAATTTTTAATTATGCTAGGCACGCATAATACATTTTCATTGTCAACTACATTTCCTTCTAGGTCTGTTAACTGCAACAATCCTCTTCATTCGATGGTTTGTAAAGCTTCATTTCCCACTTGCACACTCCTTGTATGATTCTTGGAGACTTTCTTGAGTAGATCAGTACTTTGTACTACTGATCTTTCAGCTCCACTATCAACTACAAGAGAATGAGAGTTTTTGTTAGCAACCTTTTCATCAATTATGGCAAATTCACTAATTACCTCTTCCTCATCTTCAGTACACTCTTTATCTTCTTGTTCATGTTCCTTAGCAATGAAAGTTCCAGCAGGTTTTCTTCCCCCCTTGCCTCTTGTATCTACCTTTTTTCCCTTTCCTTTATAATCCTTTGGAGTTGGGCATTTAGCTGCCAAATGTCCCCTGCCTCCACAGTTGTAGCAGTTGAATTCCCTTCTCAATTTTGGGCAATTATTCTTAACATGCCCTTCCTCATTGCAATTATAGCAAATTATTATTCTGGCTGAGCTTTTCCCCCTTTTTCCAGCAAATAGAATCCGCTCCCTCATCATCATTATTTCTAGCAACCTTCTTTTGTTCTATCTCAGTTCTCAAAATGCTTTCTGCCTCATCTCTATTCTTGGCAACATTCCTTATAAAAAGTCCCAATTGCTCATTTTCAATCACTGCTCTAGCTATGGTAAGTACTTGGAAGCTTTCTGATAAGTCTACTCCAGTAGCAGCCAAGTCAGCCACAATATTGTCAAATTTGTTAAAAAAATCTGACAGGTCATCCTCATCATGCAACTTTAAGTTTTTAAGCTTCTTGTCAAGTAGATCTATTTGAGAAGATGTCTTTTCTTCAAAATGCTTGATCAAGTATATCCACATTTCTCTCGGAGTCTTATTTCTCAATTTTAATCTTAAGTAATGATTCCTTGTGCCTCTTTCAGCCTTGCATACTCAGTTTTAGACCCTTTGATTCCTTCAGCAGATTCTGCAGAATTCACTTCTCCTGAACTTTCTGACTCATTGACATTGGTTCCGCCTCCAGATCTTGCAACAACACTTGCAGTAGATCTTATGCCAGTACTTGGTGAACTTTCTCTTAAGGGATTGACCAGGTCCCAGAGTTCCTCCACCTCCAAAATGTGTATTATTGAGTCCTTCCCGACTTGGAAACCAGGACCCCCCTTATACACATCTACAGCACTTAAAAGACTTGCTCCAAATCTATTCGACATTTTGGATAACTCCCACTTAATACTGAACCTGCTCTGATACCAGATGTGAGAATTAGAGCATAATTCATACACTTAGATTGACAAAATCATTGAATAAAGCAATAAGCATGTGAGACCATTGCAATTATTCTATAATATTGTATCAAACATCACAAGTGAACCATAGACTATAGTAATGAAATAATTCACTTATATGCTTTTCACTGTAGCAATGAATTGTCAGTCAATAATCAAATCCATACAATTCGACACTTCGTCGAGAATGCCCTTGTTATCTTCGAGATTACCTGTTTTATCTGTGTATACGGTTCTTATCTTCAGCAATGTATATATGAATTTGCTTCGATGGTTGAGGGGGTTCAGCAGATCGTTCCGCTTATATCTCAGAGTTTCCTTTTTTTATTTCATTTTGCCTCCAATTCTCGTTTCACCATATCTATCTATCTATTGTTTAAATTTGGTTTTCCCGGCAAGTGGAAAACTTTTTGGATTTTTTTTCCAGGCCATTTTTGTCTAAGGTTATAAAGATTTTTCACACCGGGAAACATTCCCGGTTAGCTAAAAATAAAAAAGCCGAAAACATGATCTTCGTATTATTTTGGCATGGAACATCTAAGCGGGATAGAAGACGCGTGGAGGAAACCCGGCAAGATAATAGTATTCTTCTAAATGATTCATCTCAGACTAGACCACACCGAAACTAAATGATTCGTCTCAGACTTCGTCCGGCAGATGCAGCTCTTGCTTGTAAGCATCATCCGTCGAGTTTTGAGCTTTTAATGGTTCTCTCACGATCATTGTTTCTTAAGCTTTGGACTTCTTAGTTTAAACTTGGTATCTGCAGATCGGAAGAATCGGGGTAAGTTTGTTTCAAAATAGGGATGAGCTAGGGTTTCTCTGCTATGATGAACTATCAGACCTGAAGATTATGTTTGTTTTTCATCCAGTTAAGGAGTTTTCTTTGCTTTTTACTATGTTTGATTCATCTATCATTATTGGCGATATTCATATTCAAAGTATAGCTCGTGAATTTGCAAATCTAGCCTTTCAATCTTCTGACTATCGGCGTAATTACTCTTGAAAGCCATTATACGGGGTCTCATTTAGGAGGTGCAATTACATGTTATCACCAAGATATTTTGAGGTTTCTCCATTTCCCTTTGTCATTGGATTCCAAGAATGCCTTGAAGCTAGGTCTTCTTTCTTTTTGAAGTACTTTGCATTTCTTTCGGATCTCGTGCAAATAACTACTTGGCTCTCTCAAATTATTTTTTTTGCCTCTATAGATGTTATAGCTTGATGGATCTGGAAGTACAAGTGCAATTTTAGACTCTCTGAGACCTTGCAAGCATAGTCTTGAAGGTAATTTGAGGTTTTTCCATCTTCCTTTATCATTCTGAGGATTGCGAAAGTGCAGCAGAAGTCTGCATCTTCTTCCATCCTTGGAGTACTTTGCATCTCTTTCTATCTCTATGCAAATAACTATTTGACTCTCTAAACCATTTGCCTCTATAGAACTTACTGTTTGACGGATCTACAAGGCATCATCATGTTTGTGTATTTTTACTTTTTGAAGACATGTTTGATGAAATATTAGGTGCGTTGTGAAATTCTTTCCAGCTTATAATAGTTTATCTAGGGCATCATGTAATGTAGTAATTTCTTTGCATCTGTCTTATGCACAACAACTTGAGCATGAAAAGTCTGGAAACTAGCGCATATGATGTTTCAATTTGTCAAATCTTGATGCCAACAATGGCATATTGCCAAGCCATGTATTATCACTTTCTTATATTTTTTTATGCTACTATTGCTATTGGACAATCTTTATCTTTTCTCTTGCTTGCATCTAGGAACAATTAAATTGAAGAGGAATGTGGCTGCAATTTATTGATGCAATGGCTAGATGGACCCAAAGGCGTGACCAACAAATTCCACATACCAAGAATTTGCCTCCTTTCTCCTCCAGTTATATTTCACGAGATATGTTCTTCTCAATGCACAAGGTAAAAATAACAATTTTGCAAATTTGCTTCTCTTCTAGCCATTTAGATTTCTATTGTTCAATATTAATTGTTTCTTTGTTTTGTGATCTGTTTAAAACCACAGAATCCAATTTCTTTATGCATCTATTTCTTTACAAATAAGTTTTCTTTTTTGCATGAGGCATCCCATAAATGTGAATGCATGCGAGCCTTATAAATGAACCAGATTAAAGATTTCATTCCAAATATCGTAACAAGAATCAAGAGTCATCGATGGCATTTTCAAATTGTCTATAGATCTATGTGAGATTCTGAGGATCCTAAAGTTTGAGTTTTATTTCCTAAATGATAGTATAATGAGCAGCGGTAATAAGCTATTTCTACCTTCTATTTTTGTTTTCTATTTTCTATTTACGGTATTCTACCTTCTATTTTTGTTTCCTATCTTCTATTTACGGTATTTTCTTTTATGACTTCTATCTAGCTTTTGCAATTGCTGAGATATGACATGGTTAGAGATTCATGAACTTACTTGCTCATAAACCATTGTTTACGATGTAAAGAGGAAGGGAATGTTTAACTTGAATACAGCGAGCGATAGTTGGGATCAAGTAAGTTGAATCTAATATTCTACTTGACATTCAAATTCTTTAGGTTAGAATGAGGTATGATAAATAACTATTGGGAATTGGTCGTAACAGGATATGCCTTCACTAACAAGATATGTCTTCACTGACGATGAAGTGGCAGAAAGATGATAATCTTTCTTTGGCTTTTCACAAAATCCATGTAAGCAAGAGACGGTAAATGTCTCTTCGAATGGGGTTTGTTACTTTTGTACTGAAGTGTTTATAACTCTGTCAAATGCCTAGAGCTCTTGGCTATACATTTGAATGTTGAAATGATTTGTAGACTCTTAAGCCATGTCATGATGGAGTGTAAAACATTGGCACATTGCGCTTTAAACTGCAGATTATTCAGCTATATGGAATTTGTTGAACATGGAATAATTTAAGGGCTAAACTTAGCTATTTGGCGATTTTTTAGTACATTTTCAAAAAACATTGGCTAAAGTAAATGGAAAAAATTGGGAAAAAAAAAATAATTTTAGCTTAACCTTTTTCGGGACTGCACCAACCCTGAAGCTCTTTAGCCAAACGCTAGAAAGTAAGAGAGTGAAAATTTGCATTTTTTAGCTAAACCATAGAAATTTTTAGAATGAATTTCGGGCTAGTTTAGCTAACATTATTCTAGTTTAAATGAAATATATGATTAGTAGTTTAGTTTCTAGCATTATGAATCAATTTAAGTCCTAGACTTTGCTAGTTAGCATTATTTTAGAATGTTTTCACAAAGAAATTGACTAAAATAAGTGGAAACAATTGAAAAAAATATAGTAATTTGGTCTAATATTTTTTGTTGGTCACACCATAGAAATTTTTGGAATGATGTTTGGGTTAGTTTAGCTAAACGCTAGAAAGTATGAGAGGAAAAATTTGTAGAGTTTAGCTAAACCACAGAAAGTTTTGGGATTAATATCGCCCAAGTTTAGCTAAAGTCATTCTGGCTAACAAGAAATATGCGATTAGTAATTTATTCCCTGTTGTTGAAACTCAGTTTTCAAAGGTACTATTTTGTTCTATTATGTCTTCCCAGGTGGCATACCTATATCGTATGATCGAGACAGTTGCAGAAAGAATTGAACTGAGTTTTGGATGTAGTAATGGTGATGGTATGCTACATCTGCATCAATGTAGAGCATTTTGACATTTCCTTCAAGTACACTATGCTTTAGTTTGTTTTGACTTCAAGGTGATTGTCGAAATTGATGGTTTTTTTCCAGCAATGATTTTCCGCACTTCTTTGCACTTCATGGAGAGGGTCCTTATATATGACGCCATATCCAACTTCAAGTGTGACCCGACACGTAGTTGACCTCACAGCAAACCTTGCATTTTATGCATGTCAGCTATTGGAATATTTTATACTGTATGTCTGTAAGCCATTTATGCATGTCACCCATTGGCGTCTTTTATATTTTTAAGGTGATCCTAAATGAAGTTGAGATGTTTGGTCCATTAATATGGGGCTTTTCAGTCAGCATTTGTCCTGAAAAACAAGATTCCATACCAAAGTAGCCAATTCTACTGACATTATATGCTCGTGATGATACCTATAATCAATACATTGTGAGGAAAAATTTTTGCATGATATATCTACTAATTTATTAGACGAAATATCTATTGTTTAAATTTGGTTTTCTTCTTCTTTCACATTGAGCACTATATGGAGCAAGCATTAGTTGATTTGAAATTTAACACTAGAGTTGTCCCGGGGACCATTTCTGGTCCATGGACCAGAAATGGTCCACCATACCCCCTGCCACTTAAACCCATATATCTCACAAGAGAAATTTTAATTTTAAAATATACCACCACTATTTGAGTCTTCACTTGATTCTTAACGACTTGTGAGAATTTCATTACTGGATTCACCTTTATATTGGTATGATTGTTCAAACTTTGGAGAATTTGCGGTTTTCTGACACTCTAGAATTTGCATTCTTCAATTTTCTAGCATAAAAGTGTTTAAACCTTGCTAAATATGAAAGTAATTGATATATTATGATAAAACATATCGATTTGCATGTTTCCATGTTTGGCCGCTATCATTTGATGTCAATTGAAGATGCCAAACCCTATTTTGCTTAAAAATGCTGCATGAGGTTCAAGAATTATTTCTCTCTTATTATTACAACTTTTGACTTAATTTTTGTGACAATGAGTCCTTAACAAGACAAGCTATAGTACAAGGAAATTTTTAGATGTTTATATGTTATATTAGTATCGTTATTAACTAAAGAAATTATTGTACAGAATTCAAAATAAAAATATAAGTTAAAGTGCTCCAATAAACCCCATCTACAAGTCTCATAGGGGTAGTAAATGATGCATTCTAATCAATTCTATAGGGTATAACCATGCATTATCTAGATCTAAAATAACAGGATGAACACAAAGAAAGGTTCCAAAGTGCTTTGATTATACCCTTATAGGTCTAAAACTCAACAATGATGTAGGTAGTTATGGTTATTGATGAATGGAGGACAATACCATGAAGTTTAGCCATGACTATAAATAAATAGATCATAAGACTTTCCGTACCTGTTTTTCTAGTTCATCTAAAATATTAACTTATTGCACTACATTTCTCCCATAGGTCTTTTAAATGACACAATATATGATAAAAATAGATATTGAGATCCTTGGTGTGGTCTTATTAAAATAAAAAATGAAGAAATCTACTTATTTTTCACTATTATAAAGTTAGGCAATGTGTGGTCATTTTGCCAAAGTATAAGTAGTCTAAATAGGACCATAGTACATGTAGATCAACTTTTATGATAAGCTATAGTTTTTGTAAATTTGAACTTTTGTTGGCAATATATATCTCAAATTTCATGTTAGAATAATGCATTATATACAAGATTTGAATATAAATAAGCATGGACTATTTACAGGTCTAGGATTAAACCAAGTGGATTGAGAAAATTTCTCTATTTTTTTGCACTGGCTCTATTCATTTTGTCCCCTATAATGATATTATGATTTCTCATTGTCTATAAGATAGTCTTTGAACGGTGTAAGTGGACTTCCTCATGTATTCAAAGTAGCCCTTAACTACTTATTTTTCGTGCTTCGATATCACCCTTTAGATAGATAATCCTCTCTAACCAACTGATGTTCTCATATATAATGTGGTATAAATATATTCTAAAGAATTGATTAAGATGATGATGTTCTTAACTTTGAAATGAGAGGTCATGTGGACCAATAATTGGCATCGGCGTAGCAGTGTATCTTGATTTTCTTTAGTCATACCTTTTCATATTTTTCCTTGGTTCATCTTGAATTGCTTTCTTAACTTTGGGAAGCTTTGAAATATGGTGTTTGAAGTTCATCCTCAAGGCACAAATCTAGAGATCAAACATTGAAAACATTTGATGATAACTTGGAACTCATACTAAAAGTTTTAGCCCAAACTTAACAATAGATATTTTTTATTGATAGAAGAGCTCATGAAATACCAATATCTTAAAATTCAGCTTGAGATTGATAAGGTAAAGAAGTTATTGATTTAAAATGAACCTGTGGACCAGTAATGGTCTTAGGTACAGAAACCTTTCTTGATTTATCATGATCGTGCCTTTTGCTCTTTTTCTTTGCTTGTTTTTTCATTGATCTCATATCCATACAAGCATTCATATATGTTTTTTTCAATGACATACTATTTCAATAAATTTCCTTCAAATATAACAAAATAGACATCAATTAAAAGTCACTTAAAATTGTTAACTATAAGTCAAAGCTGAACCTTCAAATTACAAGGCCAACAAATAATTTCTATGCATGAAGCAATTAACTACTTATATACCAAATTTGAAGTAAAAAATCATTTTCATGCAAAAGTTATAGAATTTTAATTGAAAGCTTGACCTTACAGGAACCATTATTGGTCCCACACAAGGCAGAAAACTGTTTTGACCTGTCATGTTTGGTGACTATATCTTTCTTCCTAGACTTCGGATTGGAACAAGGTTTTTGTGTATTCATCCTTATCTCATATAGAAAAATACCATTATAATGAAAAAATCCAAAAAAATCCTTTTGTTGAGACAGTTTTATATTATGTAAACATGAAGCAAACTGGACTTGACCCCCCTTGATTCACCCAAGCATAACTTTCAATTTTAGGGGTATATGCATTTTTAGCTATTTTTCCTATGCAAAGTGACTGCCATATATTAACGTGTAGAAAGGGTTTAATTGAATTTTTATGCCATTGATTTTATATGAATTTTAAAGCAAATCAGATACAAATGAACCATTTATGGTCCATCAAGGGATAACTCTAGTGTTAAATAATGCATTTCCTCTATCTGTTTGCCTTTTAATAAAAGTTGCTTCCAATGCTACCCCTTGCCTAACACTTTGTTGAGTTGCTTCGTTGCAAGCACTTGATAGGAAAACCTAGCCTTTTGGACATATGATCTCCATGTCACTGAGTTGCTTCCAATGTTACACCTTTCCTCGACCACTTTCTTAGCACTTAACATTTCAGTCAGTTCAATAGCTTCGTTGCTCGCACTTGATAGGATAATCTAGCGTTTTGGACTTATTATTTGCATGTCCCTCGTCAAAGTTCTTAAATACTAGAATTAGAGCTAATTTATCATGTCTATGGATTACTATAGAACGGATAATTTGGAAATCCAATTTTGGAATATGTATATCAGTTATAAAGTTTTATGAATATAAGGTTATACCAATTGGACTTATGATCTGGCTGCCACTACCAAAGTTCTTAAACACTGGAATTGGAGCTCATTTACCATGTCTATCAATTATTACAGAATGGATAATTTGGGGATCCTATGTATAATCAGTTAGAAAGTTATATAAAAGTTATAAAGATGGATACCTTAAAGAAGGTATTGTTCTGAAGTTCTTACTAAGAACTTTCTATTGGGACTCATATGAGAATACAATAGACAGACACTCAAAGCAAACATGATAGCCAGTTAGGTTTTTAAGTACGAATATTAACCAGAGTATACAAACCAAACTTGATGGGAACCTCTGTATATTTAGGCAGTTATATATGAAGGTATTAAATAGCAAGATCACAAACCTTTGTATTTAAGCAGTTATATATCAAGGCATGCACTAGCAAGATCACATAGTAAACACTCCATGAGGTTGAACAAAGTCTCAGGTTCCATGTAAGGCATGCTGACACTGGGCATTGAGCACAAAAGATTCCGTAAGCAATAGAATTGCTCAGCTTTTATAATTGTAGAGACAATGTATTTGGTATTATGGAAGCGATACATTTGTACACTTCCATTCGTTGAGTCTTGAGAATAATTAGATGCACAACACAATTTCATTAGATTAATTACTTTTGCAATAATTTCATTATCATTTGAACAACTTGCTGTGTTGTCATCCGGAAAGATCTAGACAAATTAACTTGGTGTTTGGAAGTCCAACCTGCAGCAACCCAAATAACTCTTACAAATAACACCAAGTAGACTGAAGTCAATATAGAACTATCAACTTTCAACAATAACTCCAATTAGGATCAAAGGATACAGCTATTGCATTATAAAAGCAAACTTCTTAAGTTCCAATTTCATGTGTAGTATTGATTGAACACCAAATGAACTTATACTAGAGGAACCATGTCTGTAATTAATATGTAGTAAACTTAAATTCCATGTCCAACCCATATGTATCTTCTTATGGAAAATTAAATTCCAAGTCTCTTGCATATGCCCAATTCTAGAGCAAGTCAACAATGCCCCCTCTTTTAGTATCATGTTCAATGTCCCAGCCAAAATAGGTCAAACGATGAGACTACCCCAAAGTTAATGCACCTCCTCTCATTTGTAAGGTTAGACAATAATTTTTACAACAACTATCTTATCTCGGCCTATTATGTCCTCAATGCTCCAGAAGAGATATAAAGGCAGTTGCTGGACAACATTCCTGAAGACTCTAACCGCTCTGAAAACTCCAATGACTCTTGAAAATACCATTGTACACTAGCCTTTTGTAATATATATGACTTACTTTATGTAATTTTGAGTATTGATTCCAAGTAATGTCTCTAATACAACATAAAAATTTAAGATAAAGGTCTTCAAAATTTAAAATAAAGGTCTTTAAAATTTAAGATAAATGCTGAAATGATGAAACAACTAGGTTAAACCATTTTCAATCTTCATATGGTAGGCTATCAAGGATCATCTGATGGGTAGCCCCCTCAAGCGAAAATTTGTTGGTATCGAGAATTTGATTCATCTCAAACATGATTGCTGTGACATGATGACTGTATTGATAAATAAGACCTTTGTTTTGAAGTAGCTCCCAACTACCATCGGGTTAGATAACATAGTATAAACCAGCCAACATATGTTCATCGACATTAAAAGTCTGACCCCAACTGTCATGTACAATTTTGTCAAGAATATGTCTCGGCTTAACACACTTCGCCACATAACGTCTGCATTCTCTTGATGCAAAATTGTCACCTTCCTCTATGTTTCCACTAAGCCAGTCCCCATCACCTTCAAAAAATGCCTCGTCAATTTCGTCATCAAGTGTTTCACCATGTTGGAGTTTGTTATTGCATAATCTGCTTAGGCAAAATGCCTTATCTGAAAGAAAGACCAATTTCAGTTGATTGCTCAAGACAGAAATTATTCACTGCAAATATCAGTCCAAACGTTTTCCTTAGAACAATGGTTACACAATAGGGTTAAATTTTCGAGGGTTCTATGAACCTTGTGGAACCTTGTAGACCTATGGTTCAAAGGTCTATTTTAATGGGGAGAAGTTCATTGGAATATTGATACTATGAAATTGCATAGTTAAGTCGATATTACTATTGTTATAGTAACTAGTAACGGGTGTTCAGCGTTGCCGGGCAGAAATACAGTTCCATTTAGATTGAACTTAATTCCTTGCATTTTTAGATGATGTTGCCTCTTGTTGCATTTGGATAATTAGTTATTTCTTCTTCTAGGTACCCTACAGATTCCTATGACTTTCACTTGAGTTGTATAAATCTCGAGGTGGGAAAGACAGTAATCCAGCACATCAACTGTCTCCTTCTGCAACCATGCATCAGTGATGTCCAGCTGTGAGATTGTTTCTTCAACTGTATGGGAAGATAAGTAATCCAATGCTGGACACACAAACTTCTGCAAAAAGTTGTCCTCTTCCTGCCCCTTGAAAGGCATAACAGGAACGATGGTGTGTGCAAGGTTTAGAAACCTTTTGTGTAGGCTGTCATCTACCAAGAAAAACATACCATGATATTCAAAAAAATCATCAAGTACAAACTTCAACTCCTTGAAAAAATGTTGCTTTGCTGTATTGGTTGGATGCTCGCATGCATAGCACTGCTCTTGACCATATACCTGTAAGAATTTGGTCCGCAAATGCATCCACCATATCCCTTGCATTCCGAAGTAGAGAAGCACTCCAGATCACAATATCAAACCTTCCACAAACTCATGATACCCTGATCTGCAAATAAGGTACTTATTTGCAGTTTCTTTTACAACATGGTTCGTTTCAGGTGGAGGCAAAATTTTTTGGCCCATTCTCCTTTGTTGTGTCTGTGCCAGTACACCATTTATGTCAAGCACCATCAACTTCCGTCTGGGTTCCCATCCCTCAACGTTTGCACCCACTGTCGAGGTGTGCTGCATTGTGCTGGACTGTGTTGCGAGCTGTGCTGGACTCTGCTGGACTGTGCTGCCATGCTGTGCTGGACTATGCTGGACAGTGCTGCCGAGATGTACTGGACTTTGCCGCGATCTGCTGGACTCTGCTTTATCTTTGCTACCCCGATGATGGAGAGTGCTGATACTCAGATACATCTGTATTAGTATCTCCCTGCCCCCAATATATTGGTGTTTCCTGGATATCAGCAACCCTTGCAGTGGCCTTCCGTGCTTCATCCTCCGTTTCATCATTCACAACCTGCCTTGTTCTCCTGCATGCAAGGATGTGCTCCAATTACCAACTAAGATTTGTAGAGAATATACAAGGTGAAATATAACAGGATAACAGGCACCTTTTGTATGTTAGAGGTTGTACTGGCACTCCTTTAGTGGTATTGTCTTCTTCATCAGATTCACTAAGTATAACCATTGCCTGCCTTCTTTTTCTGCAGACAAGTTTTTACTCAAGCCTAAGTTGAATGAATTATCCAAACAAAATTTGCACATTCATGGTGGAAGAAAACAGGAATCAAATATATTAATTGTTTAAACAAAAACCTTTTGGCTGATGGTTTAGGGTTGTCTTGAGCAATCAAGGTTTGCCTGCCTGAAATACATATGGCAAAATTACATTAGCCTTTTTTTTTTTTTTCCAAATGCTACTTCTATAGGGAAGTCTTCATCAAGATTAACTTTTGACTCACCCTCACTCTCTTCTTCGACAACCTTCCTGGTCCTTGACCGTGTCAACCTGTTGACCTTGAAAATGACTTTAAGAACCTGCTTGTCGACATCTTCGCCACCGTTTTCCTTCCCTGCAGAACCTTGTTAGAGGAGGCCTTTGTAGAGGCAGCTGCAGAATTTGGAACTACAACATAATTGGCAGCATCATCAGTACTACTTGAATCTCCCTTAGATTCTCCATGGGTTGGTGTCTTCAGCACTGTGCTGTCAGGTGCTGCAGACTGGTGATAGCTTGCTGTCCAATGTCTACAGCATCTTCTACTGTTACCAATTCAAATTGAGATCCTGAAAATAGGCATATACCTTTTTTCCCTGTCTTGGCTGTGGAGTTTGAACCCTTGTAGACTTGTGCTTTGCTGATCCTGGGGTCCTTTTACTTTTTGGTGTATTAACTTGTTTCCGTTTCCTGTTGCTATCAGGAGTTGTGGCTACATGCTCATCAACATCAATTATCTGATTCTCGGTTTTGTGAGATGCTCCAGCATATAACACTTCCTGCTTTACTATTCCTTACTTCCCCAATTCCTACACTAACCCTGTAGGAATAGTCTCTGATCACTCGAGGTAGCATGTTTTTTCCATGAGCAAACTGAGGCAACTCACATGATAATGATGTCCACATTTCATCCGCAGGCTGAGGGTGTAAGCATCCTGGAATGCAAGACCACAGGTGGAGCATCTCTCCTCATCTCCAATTGGCAATTTGAATGGTATAGGAGTGATGCTGACCAGCTGATCATTTCTCTTGGTCATTTCCCTCAGCCTGGTGATATTCTGTAAGTGCTGCTGGGCTTTTGCAAGGATGGACTCGTTATTGACAATCTCAACAGTTAGTGCAGCCACCTGTTGTACCATGGTTTCATCTATTGGCCCACCCTCCATTTCAAGGAGGGACTTCAGCATATACTCTGCCATATCTTTCTCCCTCTCCAAAGAATGAATTTCAGCACAGGCACCTGCATTAGGATCTGACAGGGCTTCAAGACGTGCAATATTGTCCTTTATGGTCTGCAACTTCTGCTCTGCAGCCGAGAAGAAGGTGCCCTTTGCCTGAGATTTTGCAACTAGTTCCTTCTTGGACACTAGATCACTCTGTTGCATTTTTAAGGCATCCTGCACACCTTGGATCATGCTTTCCAGGCGGGCAATATTTTTCCCATAAGCTGCGAATGCGGCTGGGCACGTTGCAATACTCCTGAATGACAACCTCCCTTTTAATTTTATACACCACTGTTGTCTGCTGTGATTTGTTGGGCTCTGCTATGCTTACAGGGCCACTGGTGCTGGGTTCACTCTTCACCTTGCTCGAATAGGCCCTACTTTTTGATGCCACTGTTGCCCAGTTAACCTTGAAATTTTCTGGATCCTGCTTGGCCCTCTGGCAGTTGTTGAATGCAAATAGATAGGAAACCATTTTCCTTACTTCTCTATTCTTCAACCCTTCTGGGTATATCTTGCTCAATAGTTCAATTAAAGCTTCTTCATGCTCTGGCCTTACCTTGTCAATTGATGTTTTGTTGGGAATGACACCATTGGTATCCCAAACCTCATTATACTCTGCAGCAGAAATGACATCCGTTCGAAATTGAGAGGGATATACACCATCATTTGGTAGACCCGCATAGGCATGAAAGTCCTCCTCCGTTCGGCAATCAGCCAGGTCCGGTCTCAGGGGCACGTTCCTTCTGGGCTGGAAGAAAGCAATAAAAACAAATTAACAGGGCACCCTAAGCCCATATCAAAATTGGCAGTGCATTTTGCTTACCCCCGCATGGCATCCATTGGAATTATCTTGAGTTTCAAGCAGATTAGCAACCTTCTTCGCGATAGTGCATTTGAGTTTTGAAATACTAGAGTGAATGTGGAAATTCTCGAGCTTTTTTCTCCGCAGCTTTTTTTGGCTGAAGTCGCAAAAGTTGGGGAACAAAAAACAGACGGTTGCAATTTTCTGATTCAAAACTTCGTTTCCCTTGGTCACATTCATTACTTACGATGGGCGGTGAAGGTGTTATGATTAGAACGGTACGGCCTATATGAAGTGACGGTCATCAAATAGGTTAGACTATAATTGGTGAAGGGTGGAAGTATGAAGGGTGTTGCGGGGTGCTGGCCCACATTTATTTGATACCCACCATCATACTTTTGCCCATCTACTAATCTAGAGATTAAGATGAGGGAACTGCAGCTGGAAGAGTAAGAGAGGCAATTGCATGGGGTGAGAGACGTCCGTTAGAGTGGGAGCTGACCTAGAATCATAGAGTGAGAGACGTCCATTGGGGTGGGAGTTGATCTAGGATCTTGTGCTAATATTGCTTCTAGCTACCGTGATCTAAATCAAGTTGAGTTGAGATGAACCAAAATGTACGTCAACAAGTGTATTGCCAAGCACAATGTCTCAAGATATAGTGTTGGTTGTGTAGAGAGTTATTTGGCACTAGCCACATATTCTAAATTCAACGTGGATTGCACCTCCAATCTTGCATCGTATTTATATCGTGATATATCGCACACGTAGTAAGTGCAAGCAAAATTCTTTTACATCACTAAGAATAGTCTCCAAATCATAAGATTTCATCATGTTCTAACAACTCGTTATATATATGGCACTACAATTGAGCGTGTTCATACCTCACATTGTGTCAGAAGTAAGAGAGTAAGAGAGATTGTGTTGGATGATATGATATACCAACAGAATACAAGTAATTTCAAGAACACAAACAAGAAACTGTTGTCACACCCCCTCCCAGTATAAGTTTAAGAGTCCGAACACAAGAACAAGAACTAGAAGACTCAAGACTAGCGTTGAATCAATTGTGCCGAAGGCCACTTTCTATAATAAAAGGGGCTTCTTTTCTGCAGTAATGCATGTAGGATATTTTGCATGTTCCAAATGCATCCTACACAAAATAAATAACAAGGTGCAAAGCACTGTGGATTGCCCCCAAAATGCTATTATGAATAAAGCTTTATAAATGTATCTTCATGCGTCTGGTCGTCAATTTGTTTCTCAATCATGTCCTATAGTGCACAGAGTCAACAGGGAATGGAGTTCCCATTCATGTTTATTGTCTTCATACCTTGTCTTCATAAGTTTGAAAGTAGGATAATGCGAACAGACAAAAAATACTATAAACTTATGAGGGCAATTATTTTAGATACAGAAGTGTAACAAATAATGATCCATTTTCACAAAAGGTTGTTTATGAGTGAAATTATTTTATGTAGCGAAGTGTCACGAATAATGTTCCATTTTCACAACAGGTTATATAACTTGAACTCAGAAACTCTAGAACATGGATGCAAAACCCCATGCATAGAAGCCATTGCATGAAATGCCATATTCTTGCAGATCTCATTTCGGATGGGTTGATCACTAACTCTTACTTTTGTTAGTCATCATTGCAAATGAACCTTAAATGTGCTCAAACTAAATTATAGTTTAAAAACTGAGTGCCCAAATGAACCTTAAATGTGCTCAAATTAAATTATAAATTAAAAACTGAGTGCCTAAGGCAAGAAAACGAAATGGCAAATGCCTTTCTGCATGTTCTTGCATTAATATTTTGTAAACATCTATCTTTGCTTTTCCAAAACATGATTTGAAATGGACATGTTTCACCCAAATCTCTTTATCGGTGCCCCCCCTTTTGCTCCAAACATGGGCTTGCTATATCTCTTGCTAGCTCTGCTCAGAAATAAATTGCCCTCCACTGCTATTACAGAAGCTGAATTAAGGAAGGAGGGAGGTAAAGGTAGAATAAGGAATGATCTGATTACACAGAGATAGAACCACGCCGGAGGAACATTTACCCAGATTGCATATGCATCTAGCAATGTATTTGCTACAAAAACTATCTAGTTCATGGTTACTCTTTGCATGTTGAGAACAAAATATCCATGCAATTTCATACCTGGTCATCTTCAATTTGTTATGCGCGTTCATACCATTGCAAATTATACCATTCTAGAAGAAAACGTGTTTCTTCACAACATAACTTGCAAGAGAACATGCCTTATCACATAAAGTAGAAACAGCACAATATCTGGCAAATTAAAATTAGATGGATAGTAATCTGTCAATACTTACATGTGCTTTATGAGTGAACATGATAGAGCATATGCGATGCATTTGCCTGTCATTTTGTGACTGTTTGCACCTTATATTTCAGGTTTCCTTCCTTGAGAAAATGAGGTTTGTAGTTATGGCTATAGCAATGGCAGATTCAGGCTATCCACACTCATGATGAGAATAATCATAACTTATTCAGTACAACTATTACGAAATGCATGCGGCTTCACTCGACCCTCAAAATTCATGCCCAAAAAGCAAATACGAAAATGCTAAACTTAGGAAATCTATGCAGAATAGAGATGGTGAACTTGAGCTCGAAGAAGAGCCTTCAAATTGCAATCCAGAACCAAGAAGCCCCTTAGCAAACTGCTTAGCATGCCCTGAACCAAACTCCGGCCATATGATGTTGTAGAAGTTCGTCCGATCACTTCAAATATGAACCCAACCGGGATTAGATCCTTGAAAAATGGCATGGTCTCATGTAATATTTCTCCGCATTGGGATTATAATATTTAGAGATAATAACACGTGAATACTACGACCCGGAGATGAAAGTTTGGAGCTTCAGTTTAGGCTTTAAAAGAGACGCTTCTCCTCCCCGCCATAGCCGTGGAGCTCTGTCGAAGATATAACCCTTCCAAAAGCGGGTAATCAACGGATGAGATCCACTCCACAAAACCGGCACGGGATCCCATAGCAGCGGCGTAATACTATCGGGTGCCACGAAAACCAAAAATGAAGGTCCACGGCCCCGGGCACATCGGCTCGGCCGGCCGCAGCAAGCGGGGATGCCATCAGCGTTGAAGCAACAATCCACGCCCAACCAAAAACATAGCCTACGGTCGAAGAGCCAAGTCCCTTTTTTTTTTCCAAAGAACCAACGATTGGGATGGGTCAAATCAACGTCGTCGTTCGATCTAGGGCAAGATTCATGACACACATGATAACATTATAATATAGGACATTCCAATAAAAAAATAGTTTGTTTTAATAAAAATAAAAAACCCAAAGATAAATTCTAAAAAAAGGAATCTCTAGCCCAAAGGTTAAAAAAACCAATAGTTTTTCACAAAAAAAAACGAGTTTCCGATCGCCGGAAAAATAATTTGGCGTCCAAAACACGGAAAACCTTAGCATTATATTCATAATAAAAACCAAAAGTTTTTCACCGCCCGGAAAAACAATCAAGAATGACGACGCCAGTTATCGATATACCCCGATATGCCGAATATGCCAAAACCAACCCTCCCCCTAACGAATTTCCCCCTTAACAGGGGCAATCCAATAAAAGGTAGTATGTTAAATAAGATGCTCCTTCTGGAATGCAGGGTCACAAATTCGAATTGTATCTTATATTATCCATTATGTGTGTGGTTTAAAATCAAAAGGCCAAAGAGTATTATTTAAAATATTTCAAAATCAGAAGGCCAAAATTGCCTAAAAGGCCAAATATAGCTACCTAAAATATTCTTTAAATACAAAAGGCCAAAGAGTCATCCATAATATTGGAGCAACAAGTGGTACTCATTCCCTTGGAGTTGTAGGCGTTAATATCTCACACTTTAAAATCTAGATTCAAGCATAATTTCCCTTCAATTGTATGGTATGTTTGGATAATATCTCACACTTTAAAATCTAGATTCAAGCATAATTTCCCTTCAATTGTATGGTATGTTTGGACTTGGAGCTGTTGCTTAGAAATAATGAATCATTATACATTGCCAATATAGTATTACACAAATAGGAAAATGCATGGCTGAAATATCTTCCCCCATTATGAACGCTTTTCTTTGGCAAGTCATCCACAGGGTTCCTAGGGTCAATCGACTGGTCTCAAAATGGGATAATGATGTCAGCCCACTCTATCTCATGTGTGAAGCTGAAGAGGACTCCATAAAGCACTGCTTGGTAGAATCAGAGATGTTAAGTAGCATGGGCATGGAGTCTGGATAGTTTCGAATACCTTTTAGGACCAAGGAGGAGTTGTTGAGATTCTTTATGGAATGGAGCCCCATGAAAAAGAAGAAGAAGGCCTTCTATATTGCGAGCGCCTGGACAATTTCGTCAATATGGAAAAAGGGAAACGCCCTAATCTTTGTTGAAGATCAAGAGGAATACATATTGCCATACCATCTACTTCAGATAGTTTTCCAAAGACTAAAGGAATTTGGGCTAGTGTTTGAGATAAGATAAGTGTTTGAGAGCGAATGAGTTGTAAAGGTAGAAATATGGGGTACCCATCTAAATCTACTCTAGATCGGTAAAATGAATAGTCCAAGATGGAGCCATGTAGCTACCCCCATCTCATATTTGCACGCTTGTCACGTGGCTTTGTATTTGGTTCTCAAAGTAAATGAAGTATATTTTTTATCTTGAAAAAAAGAAAAAAAAAAAGAAAGGAAAAAGGAGAGAAGGAAAAGAATTGCTACAAGGGAGTCCTAAACATCCTCAATCTTAAGGTTGAATAAGAATGGAATGTAATCAAGAAGCAAGTTATTTTGCTATTAACTTGTCTCCAACCAAAATATTTCCATTATTCTAAAATTTAAAGCCAATTCAGTGCTAGGTTGGCTATATTTATATTTGCAAGAAAGCATTACACATTAGCAAGTTCAGGTCAGGTAGAAGCAGGCCAGTTCCTGTACCATCCAGCCCAAGCAGAAACTAATCCGCTGATACCCAAAGTGACAGGATGATTGGCAAAAGGATTGGGCCTGATATCTGCAATAGCAATAATAAAATCAGCCAGATTTGCAGAAATAGCCATCAATTGCATAATCCTCTTCATTCTAATCTCTGCAATCGAAGCCCTCTTTTGTGTGATCTGCTGAGCCAGAGATGGCACAGATGCTAAATCTTTGGTTTCCTGGCTTCTTACAAGCAAGTTAAGCTCTTTAACATGCCTTTTTCTCTGATCAAGCCCTGTCTGATCAAAATAAGATCTAAAATGATGGCAAAAATATAGCCAAAGCCTCTCCGGAAGCAGAGATGAAACATGACCATGCCCCGAGATGTGGCTCCAAAACCCCTATTCTTGAAAGCCATGTAAAATGATCAAAAAAAGAAATAGACCATTTCTCCCCATTTGCAAGAACAGAGAGAGTTTGCAGCTTCCAAGAACCGGCAGGGGATCTCATTCCGTTTAATCCTGAAAGAAACCTGCCTGTTCTGAAGGCTTTTCTACTCAATCCGCAAGAAACTTCCATCTTTTTTGCCTTGTCTGCCAAATCCGGCCGTGTGCACTGCATATGCCAATGCAATAATTTGGAAACATACTGAAAGGTCTTTACCAGCTTGTCTATGCCATCTCTCTTGGCTAGAAATATGACGATTCTATCAAGATAGTCTTGTTTTCTCTCCATCTCTGATTTGAATGAAAATTTCGCAAACCTAAAAGGGAAAAAATGCTGGTGCAATATAAAGATTTACCTCCGGAGCTTCATTGCAGGACCAAGACGGAGTTGAATCTGATTAAATTTTTCACTGCGGCGCATATGACTGATCTGATCGCAGAAAAAATGTACATCGGCAGCAGATTCTATAGATAGGAGGTGCGTCTGACAAAATGTGCCAAGGCCAAGAAAAATATGCGGTGAATTTCGATGGCATGAACAGGGGCCACAATTTCTTGTCCCAAATTATGGCCACCATTCTATTTTCTTATTTTTGTGCTTGGTTAGATAAATGAAGCACACTTGGCTGGCAATGGCTTCATTTTACATTCCACAGATTTAGTCCACATTATTATGAGCTATCAAAAAATGCAATGGAATTTCTTCAAAGTTTTTGAAACAATATTTAGATGGTGAATTTTACATTTCACAGATTTGGTTCACATTATCATGAGCTATACAAAAGTATAATGGAATTTCTTCAAGCTTTTGGAACAATATTTAGATGGTCGTTTTCTTTCAAATGCTTTGGCCCAAGTTAAAACTAGTCATACGATTATGGTTGATCTATTGATATGGACTGTGTACCAGGCGATCGTTGTGTGCTAGGCCTATTACCCTGTCACTGTGTATGGGCAGGGGAACCTTCTTAAATTGTAGCTGCTTATGAAGGATAACCATAATAACCAAACGACATTCCTGGGGGTAATGAACCAACTACACAAGCCAGGGATGCACACCAAAGCATGTTACTGTGCAAAGCACGGTGGCACAATTCAGTGCATAAATCCTTCATGAACTCAAGCGCATGTCACTCGAATGACTTTGTTCGATGGGTAGCTCAGTCTAGCTTTAGTGACTATGATGAAGAAAAACTTTTGCTTTAGAGCAAAAGGGTCTCGAAAGCCATATTTTTCGTCTCTAGGGACAATAAACAGGACATGATGAAGTGTATTAAAACTGGAGCCTCCAAATCCACCTCATCATCCACTGAGCTTTTTGACATTAGGGACATCCCAACTGGCAAGTGATACAGGGACACTATTGTTGTTCAAATCAACCAAAATTAGCATGTCAGGTACTTAGAAAATCTGGTGGCTTCATCTGTTGTCGGCTATTGAATGGGAGGTATTTTGATCTCATAAGAATCTCTAGCTGGTTGAGTGCACTCCAACGTGTAACCATTTCAACCTCATCAAATCCATTAAATCTTGGGGTAAGGGCATTTTTCTCATTATGTTTAAGAAGGTCGAAGATGTGGACAAGTTGGTATGAGGGCTGTAGACTCAATGAGGGGTACTGTTGTTCTCTTTCATAACTAGATTTTTTCATTGACATAGGCAGGTCCCCTACTGGCTATTTGCCTCCTGACCTTCTTCTGCCTCTTTTTTAAAGCCTATTGCAAATGCCTTGGGGGTTCACATTGCGCACTACATTGTTGGGGATGCTAAGATTTGTGTAGCTCTTCCAATGAATAAGGATCTTTCCAAGCAGTAATCAAGTAACCATTCAGAGTGGTCAGTTTTATTCTCGTTTTAAGTTTGCAACTCTTAGAATGTTGCAAAATTGTCCCTGCTAGTTTCCTTCCTTTAAATTATTACTTTTTAAGCGTTGTTGCTTCCCCCTCTCCCTCGATCACGCAGTTGATGATGGAAACTCGTCATCTGTGTCAGATGCTTCTCTTGATGGTGACACAATGATCCAGCCCGCTGATCCACTAGTAGTGGTTGTTTACGATGATGTGCCTCAACATGCACAAAAAACTTCAAAAAGCTGAAAGAAAAGAGGCAAACTAGATCCACTTCCCTTGCCATGAATATTCTTAGTTGGAATGCCTAAGTCCTCTTCTGTAAAAAGTGCCAGGCTGCAGGTAATTAGGAGGCTTGCTTCTCAGATTCTATATCTGCAAGAGCATAAATGTTTCAGAGGCTCTGTTGGTTTGTTAAATCTTATGGATCAGCAACATATTGGGTTTGCAACTGTTTTTGGTCAGTTCCGCGGCAGCACTTTCATTTCATGACTGTCACTTTCACAATAAAGGAGTTGGGTTAGCATGTTAGATTAGCCTTAGTGGCCTTATAGATTCGGAGATCACAAGCCCTAACAAAGGAACCTAACAATGTATGTTTAGGTAGA
Source organism: Isoetes taiwanensis (assembly GCA_021234155.1). Classification (NCBI taxonomy): domain Eukaryota; kingdom Viridiplantae; phylum Streptophyta; class Lycopodiopsida; order Isoetales; family Isoetaceae; genus Isoetes; species Isoetes taiwanensis. The sequence continues at coordinate 4,925,805 of JAJEKV010000043.1, forward strand.
TAGATTAGATGTTATTCTGTATTTCAGTTCTATGTGAGGATGTTCTATTCTATGCGCACTCCTGTGTATTGGGAAGGGGGGTAGAGACCCTGAAAACCTTATTAGTTGATGTATCTAGATAGCTTCATTAATTCTCAATTATTGTGGCCTGTGCATAAGAGCCCGTCTGGCTGTAGGTGACGGGGGGACCGGTGGATAAGGAGGACATGTCCCATTGCAGGTCGATCCCTCTGGTGTATAAAGCCTACCAGGGATCTTAGCGGGCTAGGCCTACTTGCTTGCCACTACGTGCGGGCAAGGCATGGGCTCGACACCTCTTGGGTGATGTCACCTTCAATGAGGTTCAAGTCGTAGACGGGCAGTGGCCCTCTAGTCGCAAGTGATGGGCATGCATACCTCTAGAGGGAGTGATTCCCTCCTGCCTCATCGAGACTGGGGAAATGAAACCCCGGAGTAGCCCCCTTGGCTACGCACCCGGCAGGTTACGGTCAAGTCCCAAGACTTATCAGCATATTCTACAAAGTATGCACTGGAGGGGCAGATGGAGAGGACTACCCAACAGCCATGTTCCTATCCAGCCCAATCCATCGTCCATGAATTCTATCTGCAATAACCGGGGACCCAAACCGTCAATCCATTTCCCTTGAGCCCGAGCCTTGGGTAGGATCTCCCCATGTTGGTGTTGTTGATGTTCTTACATATGTATGCTATGGTGAGCCACCCCGAGGTGGAGCTATTTATACTTGATGTCATGTGCTCATGTTTATTTACACTTCCGCAGCCTAGGGCGGTCCCAAGGGAAGGCGAGATAAATGACACGTCCATTCTTCCTCATCGATTCCTTGCCAAGGGATTGGTGCCGAGTTGGACAACCTCTGTCGACTTAGTTGCCAAGGGGATGAACTCCGGCTTCGATATGATGGGAGCATCGTAGATGAAGTAGGGGACATCACAAGCATTTTGACTACATTTGAGTGGCCATCTTGTAGTGCATCGCGCATTAAAATCGACCATTTTTTTTGTAGAAAACCTTGATAAAAAGATCTTTAAGATGTCACTACTTGATAAATCACTTACTATTAGAAAGCTTCCTCCGCATCGGGATAAAACACTTAGTATAGAGTTGAACCATGAGTTGAAAAACCTCATACCTGTAACAACAAGATCACCAGAGACATTTAAATCTCAATTATTAAATTTGAGGGAAAAAGGGCTACCAACTCAAGGACACAAATCTTGTCAAAAGGACTACATGAATAATTTCATGCATTAAAATTATTCATTAAAATGATTCCCAAACCATGGAATGTTATATAGCTACCGTGGTGGAAAGCAGGGTGCAACATAATTGTAGACATTTGGCAATTCTGCTACAATTACAGCATAATGAGGACGTTAGATTATCATAAATAACAGAGGATCAAGAAGAACCTACAATTGTAACTTCCTTTAAATGCAACCTTAAGATCTTCGACAATAAGCTGGACATGGTAAAGTGTGAAATCAAATCACCAGCCAAGGTCTGACAGAGTATCATAAAGGGTCAAAGCACAATATAGTGTCTCAAAAAAGTCGAATTTCTAACTACAAAAATAGTTAAAAACGTAGTGGGTTTGTTAGGTTGTATTTTGAATTTTGCGAAAATTAAGGGGAAAAGGAGGGATTCGGTTCGGGAGGAAATAGCAAGAAACGAGAATGGGCGGGAATTTTCGTTTCAGACTCTCTAGCTCTCCTCCACTGCACGGTTTACCTCATTTCGGTCTTTCTAGCTCTCTTCATAACTGTACCTTTGCTGCAAGGTATGCACGCTTCTCAGGTTTCTCTTTCGCCATGACAAAATGGCATCGTATAAAGCTCTGAATTAATTTCTTTATTTGCAGATATATTTGCTCTGAATTTATATGACCTTTTGTTAGCTCTACTCTACCATTTTGATTTCTTGCTTTTGCAACATTTGCATACATCTCCATGCTTCTCAACAGAACCTTTAGACCAATTAATATTTCTTGTTATTTGTCCTTCTTATATTGCCATTGTATTTCATGTTATAATGTTATGTTATATATTGAACACACATTTCGGCCTCTCTAGCTCTCCACCGAATCAAATACTTGAAGAAAAATATGTACTCATCTCAATTTTCTGTTTTGCCATCATGTATGTTACAGGTAGTTTCATTCTTTGTGCAAGATGCAATACCAAGAAGAACGGGAATTTAGAATGGGAAAGTAATCTGACAAAATGGCATCGTATAAAACTTCCTACATTTTTATTTCTTCCTTTAGATTTTATGTGATAGATGTAAGGCTTTAATCATGGTAAGCCTGAACCCTCAAGGTTGTGATGCTGATTTCTGAGGCAGGAGACAGGTCAGTTTTGATAATTTGTTGTGATAGGCAATAGATGCAGTCTTTTATAGATAGGCAATAGATGCACCTCTTAGACCATAGTATTTCTTTTGTCCTTATATTGCAATTGTATTTTATGATGTCAAAAATCTAATGTAAAGTTGCATTAACAGGTCATCAGCTTGTGATCTCATGGAAGCGGTTCCAAATCATGCGATTCCCGATTTGAGTGACAAAGGCTTTACCTATAAAGAGTTGTATAGATCGGAAAGGCATGTTGATGATAATGACATGCGGAAGATGTGGGGTCCGAAGGTAAATGGAAAGGCTTGTTACAGGTTCAAATTATTAAAGAAAAACAAGAAGGAAGAATTCTTGTCATTATACAACAAAATACATGATCGAACCAAGGTTTTAGGAGGGCAGGTACCCCAAGCATCGGCAATGGCATTTCTGTTGTTACATTGTAATGGGCGTGAAATAGACTGGATGAGCTTCACTGAGCATCTTTGTTAGCCCCATGCACATGGAACATAATACAGTCTATACTTGCCGCATGAGGCGAAGCCCCCACCGCCACGGTGTCCAAGAAGAGGGATCCACAAAGCCCACGGCTGGGTCAAAGCTCCTCCAAGAAGCAGAAGACCCAAAGGTAGGACCCACGGCGGGCCACTACTTGTCTCATAGCACGACGCGGGCGGCTCGATTCCCTGCTCGAGTGCCCAAGTAGTGGAGCACAGCGTTGTCATGATGAGGATCAGATTGGGCCCGTAGGCCACTCCCGTGTTCCTATATATTGTAGCATTTTTGCTCTTCGGAAGGGTTTGAGTGTTCTTTTTGTGTCACTACGAGCGCGGACATCTTTGGTCACAGCGCTCTTTTGAGCCTTCATTGTACACTTGTTTTGATCAATGGATTGCCGTGTTCTCCACAAGTGTCTTGTGTGTTTCATTGTGTATTACAATTTGCCATTTTATCGAAGTTTTTTCTTGTTCTTTCCTCTGTTAGCAAAAATCCCGCGTGACAAGAGTGTCACAGGGGATTTACCCCGCGGACTTCAAGGATCTCACAGAGATCGTCCCTGAGCGATCCGTGCGGGACCCCAAACACCGGGCTTTGTTGGGCTCTTCCGAAAGCTGTATTGATACCATGTTCAATCCCTTCTTTACTCCCGGCGATATTCAACACGGATGGAGTCAAGACGCTGCCGCCATGAACCGCTGCTGACGCCTCCCCGCGAATATGTCACATACACTACGTTCGATTGTCTCTTCTCCAGGTAATGCGAGGCGCTAACTGTTCCACCTACACCACGACAACTTTCGGGACCGACCTCCCACGTGGAAGGTCGCCATTGTTCCGTTCCTCGTAGCCACATCATGCGGTAGGCTTTTAAACACGACCCTTTGAATTTACTCCACCGGAATCCCCAACTCAAGATCCGGCGGAACCACCGCAATTTTCTCTGGAACATCTCGCAAAATGTTTTTCTCTATTGGTAATCTTTCTTTAGGAACCGGTACCACCGCTTCCACCTTTGTCAATTCCCCTACCGTCTGTTCCCTTAAGCGTTTCCCCACACGCTGTTCATGCACGGTCACAACCTTTGTTCCCACTACAATTTGCCCGATTACCTCTTTTTACTAATCTCACACAACCTATGCCGGTTTAGGTACCTATGCAGCAACTAACACCTCTTGTCTTTTTTTCTTTTCCACAAATGCAAACACCCATTCATGTAGAGCTCCTACACATGCTTTAAAACTCCAATATCCACTCTTTGGAAATGATAAAGGTAAACACATAGACCAGAGTGCTCAGGGCTCACATGGATGAATTTGAGTCACTTGCGGATCTCAATGGTCACTCCGATCCAAAACTAAAATTCCACATCTTTTCGACGACCCTGCGTGGAGCACCCACGAATGGGTGATGGCAAACAAAAGCCATTGGAAACAAGATTGGATACACATGAAGACCTCTTTTCTTTTCCCATTACGGCACCCCTTTGCGGATGATCAACAACTGGCTGAGCGACCTCAACACACTCAAGCGTAACCCGTGAGAATCCGCCGAGACTTTGCGAGGCCGATTGCAGATCTTAGTCAACAAGTTGAAGGAATTTCCAACCCAAAGCCAAATTCTAGTGTGGTTTCTTCAAGGCTTACCCTCTCACATCCGATTTATGGTGAGTATTTGCGCCCCAAGACATTACAAGAAGCCATTGAATTAGTCAATCACTCTGTTCATGTTTCCTCACGCGGTGATCAAGCCCACGATACTCCCATTTCCCTCGGCTACACCCATCGCCTCCTCGACGCTTCCACGGCAGTTCCCCAAGAAATAACATTTGGTGTACTATTTGCGATTTTCGGGACATCTGGCGAATGAGTGTAACTCGTGGATAGCATGATCCATTGCAAATTTGCAACATGCGAGAACCACACCAGCGAAGAATGTACAAATCCACGACCAAATCCATCGCCATCGTCTTGTTCACCAAGTGCGGAAGGTACCCACGCAAACTCAACCACGCGGAACCGCGACGACAACAACAACAACCCCGGCAACAGCGGCAACCACAGCGTGGACCTCCTCGTTCCACTTTTTGATCCAAGCAAGTCCCAATGTTTCAACCGCGGACCAATGGGGTCATCGGGTCTGCGGATTGTCCTCAACTTCCTCAAGTTCAAATACAAATTTCGGCACCAATCAAAACCACGGCGGTCGTCTTACACCTTTTCAAGTATGGGAAGCCAAGGGAAGGCAAGGCCCACGCCCGATGCTCAAACGGCACCACGGCCCACCACAACAACAACCACGCCAACAGCAAACAACTCAAAAACAATTGGATGATCAACTCCAAGAAGAAATTTACCATGCAATCAACACCAGCCTTGAATCCTCCAACCGGATTGAGGTTCTCCCTCATTCCCCACGCCATAAGCACCCCGTGCACCAAGTTTTTGCAGCCCGATTACGTACCAGTGAGCTATCAACCAAATCTGTTCATTTTGCACCCAACTGGATCAACTACTTCCTCATGTTCAACCTAAACTTCGCAAAAGTCCGCTTCAACTCATCGAACGCGGCGAAGGTAAGGCACTCAAGTCCGTCAATGCTACCACACGATCGGGAGCCACGACCACTTAATGCCGCGACATCCGCAACACCACCACTCAACATTTCGAAGCTGAAGTCGACCTCCTCAACAATGTAGCGACATCTATTTGAGCAACAACAACCCACGGATCCACCACAACCACCGCAATCCCTCCCGAACTTCAACAAGAACTTGCTAAAATCAAAATTCCTCTCAAGCCTTACGACTATCCTACAACTATGTCCGGCACTACGAGCACATTTTACAAAAACCAGATACATTGGCACGCAGCCGCCACATCAACACCCACGGTGCATGCACACGCAATAAAAGGTCGTTCACCATGTTCGTCGATGGTGGCGGTAAATAATCTTATTACGATAATCTCAGACGACAATTGGGCATAAGGGAGCTCCATACGCCCTTATGACATCAAGCTTTGCGAATGGCCATATCACGCCGACCACAAGGAGTTACACAACCAATACCAACCAATATTGGAGATCTACAATTTACCATGGAATTTCGGTGTTTGAGAGCAGGAGAAGATCCGGAGATTATGAAATGTTAGTAGGACGACCCTTTTTGAGACAAGCTAAAAGCATTCACCATCGGGCCACAGATCAACTTGTTATCACAGATGGCAAGCTCATCGCCACGATGGATCCGACCACGGGCGGATCATTTCAGAGATCACGTAATCGAATCGACAAAGGACTCGAACAAGTTTGCAACACCTATCGATTTACAAGCCAAGGGTTTGCCACTCACGGCTTACCTGTAATACAATCAACCATGGGAAGACATGGATATTGATAAAGGCATAGCAACGCTTGGTTGACCCCTATTTGACACCTTGTAACAACGTCACATTGGTTCCACATGAGGAGCGGTACCCCCGCCTCCTCCTCCCGTTCAAGAAGACACCACACCAACTCCTAGTGGCACGCCACTATTTTTCAAAATTGGTCAACATGAACATCCCGTCAGACTGCGTGAGCCAGCCCACATCGCTCGGGATGATCAAGTCATTCCACACATTCAAACTCCTGCGGTAGACATAATTGATATTGGAACAAATCAACCAATCCGATTGGCACGCGACCTCACGCCAAAGATTGGGGAGCAAGCCATTGCGCTATTCAAACGTTTTCAAGCACATCTTTGCTTGGAGCTACAAAGACCTCCGAGGTATCAAGAAAGAATTGGGACAACTCTCGATTCCCACCAAGCCCGGATGCTAGACCCATCTAGTTAACAGCAAGACATCGCTTAACCCAAACTACCGTGAAAAGGTTAAACCCGAAATTGACAAGCTTTTGATTTGGACTTATCTACGAGGTCAAACATTGAGAATGGGTAAGTCCTATTGTTATTGCCCTCAAACATAATGGAAAATTGGCTTTTGTGTGGATTAAAGAAAACTCAATCAAGCCACCAGGAAAGGGATCATTTCCCTCCCCCCTTCACGGATCAAGTGTTGGAAGATGTAGCAGCCACGCAGATGTACTCCTTCATGGACGGCTTCTCCGGTTATAATCAAATATCCATTCGAGAAGAAGATCAACTAAAGACTACCTTCACTACTCCATGGGGTACCTTTGCTTACAAAGTCGTTCCTTTTGGATTGTCAAACTCACCATCCACATTTCAACGCATTATGCTTGCTGTTTTTCAAGAGTACATGCAAGTTCATCCCTTTCGCAAGTCTTTCGGGATGACTTCTCCACTTACACCCACGTTATGGACCATTTGGTAAAACTTGAACTAGTTTTTCAACGGCTGTGATGAATCGGAATTAGCCTCAATCCGGAAAAGTGCACCTACGTGTCACCTGGGGTGTACTACGGGACATGTCGTGATTTCGACACGGCATTACAACGGACCCAAACCAAAATCAGCCGCGGTCATCGAGCATATCCACTGCGAACATCAAGGACACACGTTCCTTTCTTGGCAAAGTCAACTTCTATGCCACCTTTATTCCGAATTGGCACCGATGCCGATCCAATTTCAAACCGACCGGAAATCCATACACATGGACTTGGACATCTGATGCAAATCAAGCTTTTAAAGAACTCAAAGTCAAGCTCACAGAAGCCCCCGTGCTAGTACCACCTCAATGGGACAAACCATTCCATGTCCATGTTGATGTTTCAGCTTTTGCGATTGGAGTCGTTCTAGCTCAAGAGTATGCACCAAATCGGGACAAGCCCATCGACACGCGGCCAGTAAAAACTCAATCCTGCTTGGCGCAACTATTCGCCACGGAAGGGAAGCCCTTGGCCTTATCTTTTGTGTACAACGCCGACACTATCTTCTTGGTAGTCAAATTCGCTTTTATGTGGATCATCAAGCTCTTCTATATTTAATCAATAAGCCAAACCCCACGGGCGAATTGCTCGATGGATATTGATATTGCAAGAGTTTGCCCCTTTTGAAATTATTCACAAGCCGGACGCCACACGGTCCCCGACTATCTTTTCACGCATACACACGCGGATGATCCCTCCGGAAGGAGTTCACGATGCCCTTCCGGATGCTCAACTGCGTTTCGGTCACCGCCACGCCCCTCATTGGTACCACGACTATCAACGCTTTCTCCTCACGAGGCGCACTCCGTCAAGTGACCCCACGCTCTCCGAAAAGACAACTTCGTGATAAACAACAATTCCTTCGCGGCACGAGATTATACGATGGTTGCTGGCCATCTCTATAAATGTGGCAAAGACAATGTGCTCCGACGATGTGTTCTTCCTCACGAAGTCCCCGACTAGTCAAACAAGCCCACGAAGGACTTGGCGGTGGTCATTTCAATGGAGACAACACGGCAAAGGAAACTCCTCCTTGCCGGGTATTACCGCCCACTTTTCAAAGATGCTCACAAATACACACGCACGCGTGTGATGTTTTGTCGAGAGGCTTGGTAGACCCGCGGCCCGTGGACGCTGCCGCCACGCCAATAGCCACGCCTCTCCCTTTGCCAAATGGGGTATGGATTTTGTTGGTCCCATGGACCCACCCGCAATCAACACTAGGGCACGCTACATTCTAGTCTTCACGGACTATGCAACCAAATGGGCTGAAGCGTGTGCTCTGCGACAACACGGGCTGCTAGTATGACTAAGGTTCTCTACAAGAACATCATCACGCGATTTGGATGTCCCTTAGAATTAGTTAGTGATCGTGGAGTTCATTTCATCAATCACACTATTGCTGAACTCACTAACTATCGCACATTCATCACGAAAAAACGCCTTACTATCCCATTGGTAATGGCCGAATGTTTGGCATCCGGGACTCAAGCAAACGGAAAAGAGACGAACAACACTCGGTGAATACAAGATGGTGAGCCTCCCTCATCTCTATATTCAAGATCGAAAAGATGAGCGAGGATTCCCACCCCGAATTCATGCCCCTTTTCTAGCCAATAAGTGTAGTTTGGTAGGGGGAGTGTTAGCCCCAATGCCTGGCGGACACCGTGTCTATACTTTCGCATGAGGGCTAAGCCCCACCTGCCACGGTGTCCAAGAAGAGGGATCCACAAAGGCCACCATGGTCAAAGCTCCTCCAAAGAAGACCCAAAGGTAGGACCCACGGCGGGCCACTACTTGTTCATGCTGGCCTGACGGCCGGCTCAGTTCTGCTCGAGTGCCCAAGTAGTGGAGCACGCGTTGTCATGATGAGGATCAGATTCAGGCCGTGAGGCCACCCGGTGTTCCTATATATTGTAGCATTTTGCTCCTTGAGGAAGGGTTGAGTGTTCTTTTTGTGTCACTACTGAGCGCACATCTTTGGTCGCTTTGTTACAGCGCTCTTTTGAGCCTTCATTGTACACTTGTTTTGATCAATGGATTGCCGTGTTCTCCACAAGTGTCTTGTGTGTTTCATTGTGTATTACAATTGCTGTTTTATCTGAGTTTTTCTTGTTCTTTCCTCTCGTTAGCAAAAATCCGCGTGACAAGAGTGTCTGGGGATTTACCCTGCCGGACTTCAAGGATCTCACAGAGATCTGTCCCTCAGGCGATCCCGTGCCCGGACCCCAAACACATGCAAAATCAGCTTCAAAAAGTAGAGCACTTGCAAACAATGTGGATGATGAGCTAGAAAGTGGCACGGTAAGAAGAACGCATCCTCTCCAGTGGGTTTGTCTCCCATCGCATCACTGGTTCTTCATAAGTTAACTTCACAAAACTTTGGTAGCTCCAACGTGACAAATGATGCCAAACAGAAAATCCGTGTATTATTCAACTCTAGTTTTTATATTCATTTATTCTCTTAGCTCCATTGTCATAGTAATTTTAGTCCGATTTTTAAGTGTAAGTCTAATTAAGTCTTAATCTAAGTCTAAGTCTGTCTAACTCTAAGTCCTGTCTAAGTCTAAATTAGTCTATTTGCCTAACTCGCTCTAAGTCTAAGTCGGCCTAACTTGCCTAAGTCCTGGTCTTAGTAAATCGGGCCTAATTTCTAAGTATGTCCAAGTCTAAGTCGGCCTAGTCTAATTCTGGTCTAAGTCTAAGTCGGGTCTAAGTCTATCTAAGTCTAAGTGTAAGTCTGTCTAAGTATGTCTTAGTCTAAGTTAGTGTAAGTCTAAGTCAGCCTAAGTCAAGATCTAAGTCACTGCCTAAGAGTCCGTGTAAGTCTAAGTCAGCCTAAGTCTACCATTCTCGTCTAAGTGTAAGTCTTAGTCTAAGTCTAAGTCTAAGTCTATCTAAGTCTGTCTTGAAGTTATGTTTGTAATCTAATTCACCGAAGTTTCATTAAATTAGTTATGTTTTAATCTAATTATCTTCTTGCATTATAGAAATGTCAAGGATCTTGAACGAATGGATTGCAAATGCGTAACATGGTGTCACAAAACCGACACTTTGAACTGCAAATCGCATGATGATAAGTGCTTTGACATAAGAGAAAATATGAAAGATCTAGAAGTTAAACAGTTCGTTTGACCACCGAAATAAAAAGTATCGTGATTTGATAACATAGCTATCAAGCAAAGAAAGGAAGGTGTTGAGGCATCCATTGACCTTCAAATCGGGGAACTTGAAGAGGTGCAGTTAGCTTTGAGTCAAGCATCAAAAGACTTTGTCAATCGGGTAAAAGCACGCTGTGGTGTATCAAAAACGTGCATTTTGACGCCACATTTTGGCACCACCTTTGTGGTAGAATCGGGTGGTGCATAACGAAGCGGAGATTGCGGGAGTGCGAATTAATGAGCGTCGGTTATTTTGAATTTTATGCCACGCCATTGTCCACCCTTTTGAATTAAGAAAGAATCACCTCTTTCCTCTGCTTTTTGCCGCTTCTTGCCGATTGAACCCTAATGGAGTCGGAATTGAACGCCACTAGTTACCACGATGAAATCTCTCCTCAAACAAGAGATTGTGCCCACTTAAGATCTAAAGAAGCTTTGGGGTGACATGAGTTCCAAATAAACTGGCTACGTGTATTTTCCCCCAAATGTTTTGTTCAAACCGAAAAATTAAGGCATATGTTTTCTTGTACAAAGTTGAAGAATCGAGCAATGAACAATACAAAGAGTTCATGCAAATTTACAAAAGAATTACAGGGAAGCCACATACATGGGGTGGAATGGCTCCTCGAACCTAGGCAAAGGGCTTATTATCCGCATATAAAGGGGAGGCTGTTAATTGAAGAGCTTCTGATTATTATAAAACTCCCGATGAGAAAGCAGAGGCCGCCTTCTTCTAGACCCAAGAGAAAGCATAGGCAAATCCAACCCGACGAGGAGAAAAAATAGTAAAAGTGACAGTGGATGATGAAGATGATAGGGAAAACCCAAATCAGGTTCCTCTAGACCACACATTCAATCTGAACTCACAATCAAAAAAAGCAGAGCAATGTTTCGAGACCAAAACATGCCATTGCGTGTATGTTCAATTATTAGTTGTGTTACAATGAAAAAATCTCAAGCTTGATCTAGATTGTTTCTATCAACACACGTGTATGTCTACTACCATTTTGCATCATGTTGGTCGGGATTGTCATGTTGTGTCTCTATGATGCCATCTCGTGAGGGCAGGCAATGGAGGTGAGTTGTTGGCATCCACCATGTCCCACACCACACCCCCACCATCTCCCACCACTACACTCTACCATCTTCCACCGCCACACTCCCACACCACACACCACCACCACACTCCACCACCATCACCACACACACCACCACCACCACCACACACTCCACCACCACCACCACACTCCACCACCACCACCACCACACCACTGCACTCCACCATGTCCCACACCACAATCCACCACCACCACACTCCACCACAACCACACCACACCCCACCACCACACCCTATCACCACACTCCACCATGTCCCACACCACACCCACCACCACCACACACCCCACCACCACCACCACCAAACCCCACCACCATACCTCACCACCACACACACACCACCACCACCACCACCACCACACACACCACCACCACCACCCCCCCACCACCACACACCACCACCACCACCACAAACGGTTGTGTGGTGTACCGCGGTTTATGTTGTGTGGGTGTGGTATGTGGTGGTGTGTAGAGACTACCTTGTGTTGTGTGGTGTGTGATTGTGGTTTTCCATCAAGACGCGGGCTTACTATGTTAGGAGGTCGATATATACGTAGTGTTTTGTTTTTGCGCATATGGCGTAATTTGTGAAGGAATGATTGGCTACAACATCAGCTAGGTTTGATAGATGCAAGCAACCCATTGCAAGCAAACGAGGATAGGAAAAATGATATCAAAAGAAAGATTGAGTTGATGGAGCATAAAGCATCGTAAATTAGAGCTGATTTGCATGTGATGGCAATCAATCATGACAAAGAACCAAAGCAGCAGAGGGTGTTCGGGTTGTGTTTAACTAAAGGATGAAGAGCTAAATGGTACGTTGTTGCCTGGGCTGAAACAATTAAATAAGGAATTAAATGTAAACCAAATTGAGCTAAAGGCATGTGAAGACTTATCAGCTGGAGCTGCTACCTCGAATGCAAAGATTTGAGATTTTTTTTCGAAAGCGTGGTGGTCATGACACTCCTTTAGATCCCTGCACTTCCAATGCTTCCCGAGGCGTAAGAAGAGGGTGATGAAGGTTGTCCATTTTGTGGACGCTTGTTCCAAATGGAGGGTAAAATGTTGCTGGCCAGATAGCGTAATGTAGTCACCAAGATCACATTCCATGTCTATCACACCATTTGAGGTAAATATTACCATCTCTAACCCTCGCCTAAAGACTATTGCTTTTTGAATTTGTTTTGCGAGACACTCTAGAACTCGCTGCAGCCCCGGTTTGTGCCTACATTATGATCGAGACATGGCTTTTGGTTTTTGGTGTTCGAGTGGTACCACAAGAACCAATAGACACAAGTAAGTCCAAAGAGGGGTGAAAGCAAGGTTTGGGAAGTGTCGATGCTTGTACTCGTGTCTCTTTCATCCCCGGCTTAGTCTCTTCCATCCTCGGTTGGCTTAGTCTCTTTTGCTTGTCCGTTTATTGTATCTAAAGTGCCCCCGGGATGAGATCACTCGCTCATTTTAGGGGGCACTTTAGATATATATAAACAGAACATCGAAAGAGAGTAAAAAGCCCGTGCGTGACCCTCTTGAATGGTTGTCAACTCACTAAGCTTGATATTGTTTTGCTGCAAACAATATAGATTCGCCGCAAACAAGTGCGTTAACTAATGTTTATCGATGTTGTCACGTGTCCATCGACTTAGTGTTTGCAGAATTGCGTAAATTTGAGACCAAGGATATCCAAGTTGATTATCCACGCCTCGATCGAGTTATGAGATCGCAAGATACCTCCAGGTTGTACCTAGAATTCACCCCATTTGATACTCCTAAGTCAATCCCCCCGCCGATGGTGTGGAGACTCCAAAACGAAATTTGATAGTCAACCTAATGCAACAGACAAGTAAGTACCGATGCCACATGCATGATTTATTTTTGTATTTTTCTCAGGGTCTTCCTCATTTCAATTATGTTGCGTAGATAAATGCTACCGCAAATCGAAGCCATCACTTAAGAGATTCCTAGTGCATCTGATTTTGGGGGAAAATTAATACCCTTTGAGATTCATTCAGACGTGTCCTTCACCAGAAATTTTATGCGGTGTGTGCCCTACATTGACCAAGTTCATGTGATCTACAAACATCGCAGTGCAAGTGCAATTCTTCTGGATGTTTGGTTCTCATCCCATTGAGTCCATCCACTAGCATTTGCATCCTCACGCGTTGAATGCAACAACAACTATTGAAGTCCTTCAATTTCACAACAAACTGTGGTTTTAGCTTCTCAAAAGCTCAAGATCTAATCTTAATTTCGGATGTTGGTCCGTAAACCTCTTGGAACAATAGCATCGCATGAAATGAACACTAAACTGTTAGGATGTGTATACCACACCAAACCATGCACTATACCATGCCCCACACTCATCATATTCACTTAATCCAGCACCTTAGTGTGTGTACATTACCACATACCACACCACACCCCACCACACCACACCATTCACCACACACCATACACCAAATGGTGGAGGTGGAGTAGTGGTGGAGTGTGGTGGTGGTGGGAGGTGGTGGTGGGGGTGGTGGTGATGGAGTGTGGTGGTGGTGGGGTGTGGTGGTGGGGGGGGAGGGGGTGGTGGAGTGTGGTGGGGTGGGTGTGTGGTGGTGGTGGGGGTGGTGGGGGGGGTTGGTGGTGGTGGAGGTGGTGTGTGGTGGAGTGGGTGTGTGGTGGGGTGGTGGTGGTGGTGGTGTGTGTAGTGGTGTGTGGTGCTATGATGTGGTGTGGTGGGTGTGGTGGTGGGGGTGTGGTGGTCGTGGTGGAGTGTGTGGTGGAGTGTGGTGGTGGTGGAGTGTGGTGTGGGGGGTGGTGGTGGTGGTGTGGTGTGGTGTGGTGTGGTGTTGTGGATTGTGGTGTGATGTGTGGTGGTGGTGGAGTGTGGTGGTGGTGGTGGAGGGGTGTGGCGTGGGATGTGGTGGGATGTGTGTGCATGTGGTGGTAATGGGAACTTAAAGATGTGGTGGTAGTCTATGGTGGTGGGATAGATGGGGTGTGGTGGGGTGAGGGGAGAATAAATAAAATTGAATCCACACATATCATACATTAACATGCACACACCCACATGACACCATGGACATAACGAACCCACACCACACCACACCACACCACACCACACCACACCACACCACACCATCCGACACCACACATCACATCACATCACTTTTATCCTATTTTCATCCGACATAAAAAATCTGCTTAGCCTCGCGCTTCTCTCATAAACACTTCTGGAAATTCAGACACCACGACAATAACTACATTCCTCTTCTAATCATTAGAAAAGGATCCGGGTCCTAAATCCTCGTTCCCTACGTTTGATTTTTTGGCGTTTCATTCCCAATTAAGCGCCAATTAGAACAAGTTCATTCCGCAACATGGTAGGAGGGATGTTCGTAAATCACTACGGCTATTGTAGGGTGAGCGAGGAGGGCATTCGGCACATGTTAAACAGGGCTCGTGATCAATCTCTGAAGGTGGATATGCCTAAATCCACCTTCTTTGCTGATTTCGAATCCAACCTAAAGGCATACAAATGTGATTGGATCTTCGGGCCTTCAATGGCTATGCTTGGAGTCGATTGACAGAAGAGAGCTCTTAGACGAGTCCATGAGCTTATGTTACATGCCGCCGCAAGGGCAACTGGTATATTTGTTCTTCGTCACTTGTCCGCCTCGACCGAAAATGCCGGTTTTACCGCGTAATTGGCGTGACTTTACCACCGGGGATGCAGGAAGTAATCGGCAAACCTCATCCCGTAAATTTCGGGATGATGCAGAAAGCTTAGATGCTTTAGTGCGCAGAAAACAATAATTTTGATGCACCAAGTTCTCGATTTAGTCATACCAAAGATTTCGTTGCTTAGGAAATCATGCATGTAAATTTAGTTCTGCACGAGCTTTCTTAATGGAAAGCCAAATTTTGTAAAGCCAAATTTTGTAAGATCCTTTTTTAATATATCATACTTTCCAACAGAGTTGTGCTTGAATCTACAAAAAATTTGTCTTTATTCAACAAAAATTTGTATCTCAGGATCAGTTAGTTATCATTCTCGAATATTTTTAGACTGTACACACACCCAAGAAAAGGAGTACTCAATTTGTCATGTTCTAATAATATTCCAAACATTAAATATTGCATTTTAGGACTAGAGTCACCTACACACAATTCACATACGCGATACAAGATACACCACAATCAATCGCATACAACACAATAACCACCACATGCACCACCACACTAAGCACCATAACTAAGAAAACATGAATAACAGAAATAAACTAACCTGTGATTCCTCCAGATAGTGGGCAGCATGTTCTTCTCTTACATTTCTCTCCAATCTTCT
Source organism: Isoetes taiwanensis (assembly GCA_021234155.1). Classification (NCBI taxonomy): domain Eukaryota; kingdom Viridiplantae; phylum Streptophyta; class Lycopodiopsida; order Isoetales; family Isoetaceae; genus Isoetes; species Isoetes taiwanensis. Next base: position 4,941,680 of record JAJEKV010000043.1, read on the forward strand.
AGTTCTAACATCCTTTGTGTTAGGAGACACTCTGGTGTTCTCAATCCAAAATTTTTGAATCTTTTCTATATGTTCATCTGAAATTGCATCGAATCTTTTAGCCCTCTTGTAAGAAACCCATTTCCCACCATTGTAATCGATCTCTTCCCTCTTTTTCTTTGCCTTTTGCAGGTTTCTTGGGTGAACACCTAATACCTTTCCAAGATCTCGCTGGCTGATTTTGTCACTTGTTTCAGAATCTGCACGGCGTGGTACAGACATTGCAAGGCAGCTATTCTTGGCTGCTAGGCAGTCATTGCTAGTAGAGAGTTTGATACCGCATGGAGTCCCGTGAGGTTCCTTATAACGATGCTCTTGGCTTCCAAATCCTTTAATTCTTCACCTATGAATTTTTTCAATGTTTTATCCCTCAAAAACTCAAGTAAAATTTCTTTCTTCGTGCTATCCTCCATTCTTTTGGTCTGTTTATGGAAAGACGTTAGCAAATTAAGGACAATACGGCGTTTACTGCTTGCACTTCTTGATGAACTGGATCCTTCGCCAATTCCGCAAGCTCCAATTTTTTCTTCTCTTCTTCTTTTCCAAGGCTCTTTTCTTCAACATTTCTTGTTCCTTGGTTCTTCTTCGCTTTTCTCCTGCCCTGAAATGCCGGTTTGCGGACAGATTACCTCATTGACATCCATATCCACAATGGATTGGAGCTTGCAGCAGGGAGGGAGCCAAAGAACAGGACGTAGGCAAAGAACAGGAAGGGGCCAAAGAATAGGAATTTGAATTTGAATTTTAGTTTTTGAAATTAGAATTTCCCCCACAAATTGGGACTCTATTCTTAAATACCGGCAGCTGAGCGGTGCCATAATTATACTTTCATACCACAAAAGTGGTGGATGCAGGGGGGACAGGGGGGACAGCCGAATTGTAACACCACAGCGGCTTTTACCCAATCTCCGAAATTTGTAGAGATGCGGAGCTGGAGCAGTTGAACAACTTGAGGCCCTGCCTTACGAGGCTTTTGGCAGCTCGCCAAATTATGTGCCGACCATTTTAGTTAAGTCCCTCTTTGTCACAAACGCTTGTTCTTGGTGCTAGCAGAAATGAATATTCAAGCATCAATTTGAAGGAAACATATGCCCATTTTGTGAAAGATCACTCAATACCAGTGAGATGCTTCTACCAGTCATAATTGTTGAGTGCAAGCATGCATATCATGTCACATGCTGCCTAGCGCATTTCAGGTAGCATCTTCCCATCTATAATTTTTTAAATTTGTAGGATTATCTAACATAGTTTTTCTTGTGTAGTGGCACTATGATGTGTTGCGATAGCGGTTGTGGACATAGCATGTCAGACAATTGGTTGTTTTTTCTTGGTTTAAAGAAGCATCATGGGACCAAGATTAATATGATAGCATATTCGAATGGTTGGTCTATATGCTTATTTTTTTTTCATCTTCATAGTATGTTGTTAATGATTGCTGGTTTGATATTGGAACAGAAAATTTGCCTTCAAAAGGCATTGGCTCCACTCCAGCATCCTTATCATTTATCAAAGAGCATAAGCTTGTGCCTAGACGTTTGAGCAGAGCTTTAACAACTACCAAGGATGTGCATGTGATCAATGATGTTTCTGAAGACGAACAAATTGACAACAATGATGGTAAGTGAAGTCATTCCTAGATTGCTAGTAATGATTGTTGGTTCCTAGATTCCAAGATTCATGTCTTTTGATTGCTAGTTTTTTAATTTATGTATGATCTAGATATTCAAGGCCACTCATGACAATGTTTTTTTTTATTTATTTATGTATGATCTAGCTATTCAAGGCCACTCATCAAAGATAAGTACTACTGTAGAAGTTGAAGGTAACAACAAAGAATTAATTTTTCATGAAGAGAATGAGCCAAAGACGATGATGATTTCGCCAGGTAATACATGCTTTCTGCAGAGGGAAAATATTTGTTATTACATATTATCAATTTTTGTAATGCTTGTAGGGTTAAAGAGACTGCAAGATGGGAAAGATATGAGTGACACCGCTTCATCACCTTTTGGAAAGAAACTGAATGTGGGCAGTCCGCTTCTTGACAATGGGAAGGCTACTTTGTCTCAATCAAAGTTTGATGGTGTAGCAGAGGATAATAAGGCCATTGAAACCCATCTGAGTCTTCCAATTTCATCATGTAGTCCAGTTGTGAAGACAAAGAAAGAGACATCTCATCAATCACAATCTGAAGAATTTGTTTCACCTGGTAATTCTTTATTTTTTTTTGTATGAAGTGATTATGGTTTTTTATTTGAAAGCATTTTCTTCCAGGAAATAAAAGGGCTTTAATTGCTGCAACGAGGAAAAGTAAATGCGGTGAAGTTTTTGGCAGTCCTTCCAAGTCCCCATGTACCAAAAGGATAAAGTCGCATAAAAAGCTTTTGATTTTTGAGCTAGATGGAGTGTTGATGAAGCTATTTGAAAATACAGAGCCATTGCCAAGTTGTGTCATAGATGGTGCAGAACTTAAGCACCTTAATCACACAAAGATAGCTGTATTGCGCCCCAGAGCCAAGGAGCTTCTAGAGTGGTGCATGGAGCACTTCAAGATTGCCATTTGGACAACATTGAGCAGCACTGCAACTAATCTTATTCTGAATCACATGTTTGAAAGAGCTGTTCGAGAAAAATTACAGTCTTCATCATCAGATAGAACATCGGGGAGATTGTCTAAAATCTTTTCACTATCAGCTTCACTAAGTGTGTATACAACCTGGTTTCCCTTCAATCGATGTTTTGCCTGTGGCATGACCAATTTAATTCCACAGACTTGTGTAGACTATGGCCTTTGGCTCGTCTGAACAATAGATATAGCTTGTACGTGATCTTGATGCCTTTTTATAATAAATACCTTCAAGAAGCTCCTCTCCTGCATAAAATATTTGCCCATTCACCTCAAAGTCTTCCTTAACAACATACGTTGTCTTTGTACAACACACCAACCAAAATAGTGCTCCCTCTTCATTATATTTTGGAGCAAAGAATAAAGAAAATTGTCGCTTACTCCTATGCTATCTTTTAGAACAAGAGATAGCTCTGAGAATCTTGTTCTTTGAGATTTACGCTCTTCATATTCATCACATGAGAACATTGCTTGGTTGAATAATCACAAGCTCCCAATCGCTCTACATATTCTTTGTTCATGCATTTTTTCCATTCTGATCAAAGCAATTTGCACAAAAGCAAGACAAAACGCCTTACATGCAATTGCGAGGGCATTCTAAATTGAATGCATGAATGTAATGAATGTTCCTTGTGTCCTCCACAAGATTCGCTGCCCAAAGGTTGTTCCCTGCTCACCCCACCACTTCCCAAAACCATCTTCTCACTGGTTTTTTTTCCAAACTAGAAGATGGAGAACTAGACGAAAAACCATTCCCGGCTACTTTAACTATATCACTTTGATTTTCAATTTTTATGGACTGTATTTCTTCATCAATTCCTCAGCCACTTTTTTAATTTCGCGGCTTTGCCATCATGCTCTCCTTCCCATGGTTTGAGCCAAAAAATTCCACATCATCTCAATTTTTGGTGGCCGTGATACCTTCCAACAAAGTAGAAGGGTCTTGCCGCTTTGAACTGATGATGCTGCTTCCATCCGAAAAAGACCAAAGGCTTATCCGGATCTATACCTTGTTGTTTCATAAACTCATAATGCATCATAAATGCATGCTGAACAAACAGTGTATCATGCTTTGTATCATCAGATATATAATAATGAGTGTCTTTGATCACATCCCCTGACATAGGGTCTACAAAGTACGTAATATGCACCAAGATGGTAATCTGTATGCTAGTCCAATATGCAGATTGCACTTGGTTCTGCAGCTGGATAGAAAAATTCTCAGCAAAGTCCACTACTGATACAAGAATACCTGGAGGAAGATTTTCCAACAACTCCTTGAACTGCTTTGCCTGCCACTATGCAAAGGAAATTTATCCAACCTCTCAATCAATTTATGAATTAAAGTTCGTGGTTCAGTCTCTCTCCATAAGCACTTTAGAACCTTCTTTGGGTTTCCTTTCTTATCCTTATCACCTTCCTCATAATCCCAAGATTCTAACTAATAGATCCTTCATTTGATAACTCTAGTGGGCATATCGACAACCGAGAGATACCACATGTGCTACAAAGCCTCAGATATGCAATCTTTTTATGAAATTTTGATTTTCCTCTCTTGGGCAAAGAATAGACTGCCACAACTCAGAAGTTGTCTTATACTTTTTTGTCTTAGCTAAACAAACTTCTTTTTCTTCTATCGCCTTCCACATACTTCACATGCACAATTGCAAGGATTCACATGTGGTTCCTCAATTTATTAAAACCATCCAAAAGCATTTGTAGCCTCACATGATGTATGCAACAACAAGGGTTGAATTGCTTCAACTTCATGACATACCATGGCTTTAATTTCTCAAAAGCTCTTTATGTTGATCGCACCTCCTCGATATTGTTTCTTGAACTTAAGAAACCCTTGATCGCACAACAATAAGAGTAGTGAGCTTACATAATCGTATGTTGGATACAACAAAGACCTCACAAATGAAAAAACCTAATTAAAGCTATAACTAGTGGACAAAGATGCTCAAGTTTGAAGACTAAGACTGAATTGATACAAAGAATCAAAACTATTAGCATCTACCTATAATCGTTATTGTCTCTACATCTATCACCTACAACTTCCACCTCTAACTATAACGTGATTCGATCGACTCGATCAGAATCCGCGAAATCAGAATCGCAAATCGCAATCGATCGATCAGAACCTCGAACTTGAACTAACCGATCAGAAACCTACAACTTTAACTAATCAGAATTATAATCAGAATCTCGACGACTACTAGCCATGACCGCAACTTTAACTAATCGACTTTCGCTATAACTCCGCAGAATCGCAACTAGAACTAATCGATCAGAATCAGTAACTTTAACTAACCCGATCAGTAACCATTGTCTAGCACTAACTCAATTCACAACTAACAATACCTTACCAACCATAATTTTAGTTCCTTCAAAGAATGAGAAGGGGAATTACCCGGGTGTCCTCCAAATAGTGAGTGGCATGTTCTTTGCCAATCTTTTATATCTCACGCCCTTCGTGATTAGGCGAGACCCTTGTATTTGCATCCCAAAACTCCCGAATCAGCTCAATAACATCATCTCCAATTGAATCAAACCTTCTCGATCGCTGTAAAAGACCCATCCACCTTTATCAATATCTATTTGTTCACGTTTATTCCTTACCATTTTAATATTTCTGATGGACTCCCAAAACTTTTCCCAAACTTCTCTTACTAACAATTTGACTCAGGTAATCCTTGCCAATAGCCATTGCAAGTACATTTTTCTTTTGCACCATGGAATCTATGCTTGTACAAGCTTTTTTTTGAATGCTTTTTCTAATATTGCCAATCAAATGATTCTTAACTCCCATATTCTTGAATTCATCACTAAGAAATTCTTTTGATTTCTTTTTTCCTTTATGAAGTCACTCAAAATTTCTTTCTTCGTTTTCGTTGTCCATTTTCAAGTATTCTTCATAAATGATTTAGACAATATTAGCCAAGGCTCTATGCTTTTTAGTGTTGCTCGACCGCATTGGAACATTCTTGCATAATAACATGTTTTTCCTCATTTCTACGCTTTCCTCTTTTCTTTTTTAAGGCCTCTTGCTCATTGCTTCTTCTTTTTTTCCCTTTGACTTGCTTGCATCCCCATCTCCCATGTTTAACTATGAAGATGAAGAGAAAGGATTGATGCTTACTGATATCTTTGGCCTTGTGGGATGGCTTCAACAAGGTGGTCTCAATCTGAAAAAAAGATGCTCTAATTTATCTAATAGATCCAACCTGGCAATAAGAAAGCAGCTTGAAATCTTATGTTGCTCCAATTCGTTAACAAGGGAGCTTCCATTTCATTGCTTTGCAAGAAATTTTGTAAAAGAATTTGAGAAGTTTTTCACTTACTTATTAGGTTCACAATTTTGGCATGGCCGCATCAGTAAGTCTTGATTCATGAGATCATCCTCTGGTACAAGCTTCGAGACCGACTCTGATAGCACCGAGCGGGATAGAATCTTTGGCCCGAGGTTCTTGCAGGTGAAATTTTCAAAATTTTCTACGTGGCAAAAGAAGTTAGTTGGGACGACCTACTTTTCGAACTATTTTGGGGGGGACAGGGGGGACAAGCTAATTGAGACAGTATTGCATGCTTTAACCCTAAAAGCCAACCTTTGTCAAGAGTTTGTCAATCATAGTTCCACCACTTTATTTATCTTCTCATATCCTATCTTTTTCACCAGAAACCGAATGTTAGGTCGTAGCTAAATGCCTAGCAGGAAAATCATATGTACAGGCAAGAAGGATTAAAGTATGGAACATGTACCCAATGGTTTCCTTCGAATTGTTTAAAAGTGTCATCCCACCTACTTCAGCTTCAACAACTTGTTCTACTACTTCACGCCACTTCAAAAAGGTGTGTGTACCTAATATTCTTACTATCATAACAATTATTCTGCTGATGTAAAAAATATAATGAGCAAAATGAACTTTGCAGGACTTATTAGCATCAAAATGGATGTAACTTTTCATTCAACCTAAGCCAACATTCTTTCAATTTTGCACCAAACCGAAACTAAAAGTAGAGGTCAGTAGTCCTTTTCTTTTTCTCGAAACCTAGATTGTAGCAGCTCCATATGAGCATGTGTACAAAATATTCCATTGATCAATACATATTCCTTTCCAAGCTACTTGAGTGGAATAAACCTTGAAGAATGTGTAGCACCAATTTCAGGGCGGCCATGCTTGACAGCACAAATGAGTGCCATGATTACAATGAGTGCCAACATCATGTAGAAAGGAACGTGACTCCCAAGACATAACATAATTACTAACCATCGTCACAATGCCTTTTGTATGTTTAATATTGCATTGAGAAACATATTTTCCAATTTCTCCATCTTATATGTTTCAATGCTATCAATAAAATCTACATGATTGATGCCAATAAAAATAGCTAGTGATAATTTTGTAGGCCCTAGCAGCCATTTCCATGGCATGGGACCTTTACTAGACATATCAACAATAGGTGCATTTCCATCAAAAAGCTCATTCTCAATAAGGAATGATTAATGTCTATATAGCTTTTCAACATAAAGCCATACTGACATCCAACCTGGGTATATAAGCTGGTTCATTAGACTCCAATTTGCAAGCATCAGAAGTTTTATGCACACCAGTTTACAGCAGAAGCATCTCAACAAAAAATCTATAATATAAAGCGTTAGTGTCTCCTAAACAAGATTTGCTAATTTAGACAAATGGCCCTGTAGAATAAACATGCAACGAAAATGAGAACCGTGAGGAGTATCTACAATTACAAGAAAGGTAAGGGAACCAACTCAACAGTTCAATCAACTATGCCTATACGACACTCTAATTATTTGTTTAACGAACTCTAATGTATTGCCAACATACATTTCTCCTTGTCATCCACATCCCGTTATAAAGAAATACCAATAGGACCTTTCTACTGTCCTGGCTTTTCCAACTTCTTTTGTATGTTAATATAGTGTACTGTATTGACCTTCCCAGATCTATCTATGTTTGGTACATGATTTTGAAAATCCACATTTTTCACTTTGACATACAAAATGCTGCTTATCTCTTTAAGGATTGCCGATATATGTAGCACAATAATAGGTGGTTCCAGAGGGATTTATATAGACGTAAAAATGACAATTCCTGAAACCATAGACCATATCCCAAAAACAATTGAGCGGGTTGTTATAAAAAAAAATTTAAAATAAAAAATAATCATGTTAGCTTATTGGTTATGTTGGTCAAAGTAGTCTTATTAGGACATTGAGTTATTTTGGTAGAGGTTCAAGCCCCCGTATTTCATATTCTAGAATCTTAAGGAAAGCCGCATAGAAGCTCAATGAATGCTCCATCAAAACCTTAGGCGAACTCGTATTTCATACTTTAAAATCATAGGTGCCCCCAACCATAAATGACTATAATAGAATCTCAGGAAAGCCACATAGAAGCTCAATGCTCCATCAAAATCTTAGGCGAACTCGTATTTCATACTTTTAAAATCATAGGTGACCCCAACCATAAATGACTATAAGCAAAACAAGAGGTACTAGGAGGCTCCAACATACGATTTGGGCCGTAAGATCGACGGATCCGACGACTATGGTAGTCCAAGGTGCACCTTGTTTAGAATATGTCCAGGGTGCTCCTCTCATTTATTGCAAAACAGATTATCAAGTTTTGACATCATAAATGATCTATTCAAGCATAACCATGTTGCACTACATTTTAATAGACAGAATCACAGCCACTTTAAAAGGCGTGTGTACCAAATATTCTTACTATCATAACAATTATTCTGCCGATGTAAAAAAATAATGAGCAAAATGAACTCTTATTAGCGTCAAAATGGATGTAACTTTTCATTCAACCTAAGCCAATGTTCATTCAATTTTGCACCAAACCAAAACTAGAAGCAGAGGTCAAGAGTCTTTTTCTTTTTCTCAAACCTAGATTGTAGCAGCCCATATGAGCATGTGTAGAAAATATTCCATTGATCAATACATATTCCTTTCCAAGCTACTTGAGTGGAATAAACCTTGAAGAAATGTAGCACCAACTGTATGGCTACCATGCTTGACAAAGACAAATGAGTGCCATGATTACAATGAGTGCCAACATCATGTAGAAAGGAACGTGACTCCCAAGACATAACATAATTACTAACCATCACAATGTCTTCTGTGATGTTTAATATTATATTTTTCAGTTTCTCCATCTTATATGTTTCAATGCTATCATTAAAATCTACATGATCATGCCAATAAAAAAGCTAGTGATAATTTTGTAGGCCCTAACAGCCATTTCCATGGCATGGGACCTTTACTAGACATATCAACAATAGGTGCAGTTCCATCAAAAAGCTCATTCTCAATAAGGAATGATTAATGTCTATATAGCTTTTCAATATAATGCCATACTGACATCCAACCTGGGTATATAAGCTGGTTCATTAGACTCCAATTTGCAAGCATCAGAAGTTTTATGCACACCAGTTTACAACAGAAGCATCTCAACAAAAAGTCTTAACATAAAGCTTTAGTGTCTCCTAAACAAGACTTGCTAATTTAGACAAATGACCCTGTAGAATAAACATGCAACAAAAATGAGAACCAGGGGGTATCTACAATTACAAGAAAGGTAAAGGAACCAACTCAACAGTTCAATCAACTATGCGACACTCTAATTATTTATTTCCTCTCATGTTACATGGTTGATATAACGACTCCAATGTATTCCCAACATATATTTCTCCTTGTCATCCACATCCCATTATAAAGAAATACTAATAGGAGAACCTTACATACCTTTCTACTGTCCTGGCTTTTCCAACTTCTTTTGTGTGTTAATATAGTGTACTGTATTGACCTTCCCATATCTATCTATGTTTGGTACATGATTTTGAAAATCCACATTTTTGACTTTGACATACAAAATGCTGCTTATCTCTTTAAGGATTGCCGATATATGTAGCACAATAATAGGCGGTTCCAGAGGGATCTATATAGACGTAAAAATGACAATTCCTGAAACTATAGACCATATCCCAAAAACAATTGAGCGGGTTGTTATAAAAAAAAAATTAAAATAAAAAATAATCATGTTAGCTCATTGGTTATGCTGGTCAAAGTAGTCTTATTAAGACATTGAGTTATTTTGGTAGAGGTTCGAGCCCCCGTATTTCATATTCTAGAATCTTAAGAAAAGCCGCGTAGAAGCTCAATGCTCTATCAAAACCTTAGGTGAACTCGTATTTCATACATTAAAATCATAGGTGGCCCCAACCATAAATTACTATTCTAGAATGGGGCTCGCATGAAACCAACAAACCGCCCGATAGATAGGCTTCTCATTCATCTCAAAGAGATTTTCTATAATGAGGGACAAGGGGGTAGTCACAAGACATGCGAACTACCCACCTAAAATAAAGGGAAAATCCAATTATATCATTTGGACCCTAAAAATACAATGCTAATAGATGAGTGGTTGATGTACCGCCAAAGCTTATCACCGGATTAAAAACCCCGCCTCTTTCGGTTTTCGAGGAAAAATCCTAGTGATAAGCGCTCGGGCAAGGGGCTTGACAAACGTAAGGCATAGAAATCGGCCCCAAAACCCCCCGAGATGGAGAAGTCGAAACAGATGCCGCCCGCCAACCTGCACCGCACATCACCAACACAACAAACGAGACAACACAAACATACCGTAGGATAGCATCACCCAACGGTGGAAAAAAAATCACCCAACCGGTGGAAGAAAACCATGATGAACAAAAATTTGTGCACAATACAATAAACAAAGAAGGGGGAGGGTGGGTTCAAAGAGAATAAGGTACCATTGAGAGAAGAGGAAGGACCGGATGAGACGTTGATGCCGAAACCGCCTAAAATAGCTTAAACCCTAACTGGGAGAGGGCATGCGCCGCGATGCATGCATGCATGTAAAGATGCATGCTCGCCCCCATTCTAGAATGTCGATCCGATGTCCTGGACGATGCGATTCTAGAATGGGGCTCGTGATGAAACCAACAAACCAATACCGTGAGAACTTCCTTATCAAACTAGAATCGAGGACGAAAGTCACGTGGATGAAGGTTAAAGACGGGCCGAGGTCGAGAAAGGACATGCCACAAAGATGACGTAAACTAAAATGGGCCAAACCAAGCAAGAAGAAGCCCCTCCCCACCGGAAACAATTCAAAGAGAATAAGGCATGAGAGAAGAGGAAGTGCCATGAGACGTTGATGCCGAACCGCCTAAAAATAGCTTAAACCCTAACTGTGAGAGGGCATGCCGCGATGCATGCATGCAAGACATGCATGCTCGCCTATTCTAGAATGTCGATCCGATGTCTCTGGACGATGCGATAAGTGAAATTAGAGGTACTAGGAGGCTCCAACATACGATTCGGGCCCATAGGATCGACCGATCCGATGACTATGGTACCAAGTTGTGCACCTCGCTTAGGTGCTCCCAACCATAAAATGACTATAAGTGAAATGAGAGGTAATTAGGAGGCTCCAACATACGATCCGGGCCGAGGATCGACGGATCCGACGACTATGGTAGTCCAAAGTGCACCCTGCTTAGAATATGTCCGTGGTGTTCTCTCTATTTATTGCAAAACAGATTATCAAGTTTTGTATCTCTATATATTCAATATATAAAGGAAAAGAAAATAATTTCTACTTACTTTGTTTTCATAAAATGAAAGGTCTTATATTAACTCGGTTGATTTTTGGGTTGCCCCTAGGGGGGCAAACCCTCGTTTATGTGGGTATGTGGGCATATCCAGGTATATGCTGGCATATGCCTAGCATATGCTGATGACTGCTCCAAACTGGCTGCTGCCTGTAAACTCTCGGTCATCCAGGCACTATCCGCAAATTTGCATCAAGGAAGCCGAAACAGGTTAGCAAATCATGTGGTTTATGTTTCGTTATGATACTATTAGACGCTTGGTTTATGTCCTTGTTGAATAAATGCTTAGACCTTAGCAAACTATGCCAAGAAAATCTACCGCATGATGCATTGGAAGCGGTGGAAATTATGGAGCACCAAATTTTTTATAACAAGAAACGATACATACGGTCTTCTCCGCTTAGTTGAACAAGCAAAGGACTTGAGTGTGGCAAAGTAGTACATTTGATCAATCTACGCAATGGTCTTGAAACAATTTCGCTTTGGGGATCATATTATTAGACCGCGTTTGCTCATCATGGAAGTTTGTTAGAAGCAAATCAAGCATTTGAAAAGATTGCAATACCTAGTGCACATACATGGGCTGCCATTATTTTAGCAAATGCCAAACTTGGCAAGGCCAAGTTGCCCTCCAATTGTTCGAGAAAATGCAAGCTATAGGTATGAAGAGTGATAAATATATTTGTGTTTCGTCCTTAAGGCATGCTAATGATAAAGGACCTTTGCGGTGGAAGGAAAGTTCACAACCGCATCATCGAATGTGAGTTCCTCACCGATGTTGTAGTTGGTAGCATTTTGATACACATGTATGCAAAATGTGGGTATGTCCGTGAAGCATGCAAAGGCATTTGAGATGTCGTGATAACGTAAAATGTTGTATCATGGAATGCAATGGTTACCGGATATATTCAAAATGGAGAGAGTCTTGCCCTGGAATGTTTTAGAAAGGATGCAAGAGGAAGGAATAATGCCCCAATGCAAAGGTCGGGGGCAATAATTGGAGCATTTTTCAAAGATGGTCATGGCGCGGGGAACATTTTATGAAAATGCAATTGGAAGGTGTAAAACCGGGATGGAGTCAGCTTCATTTTTAATGTTTTGAAAGCATGCGCCGACCATTGGGGATCAGCAACAACGAAGGAAGGCTCATCCATGGACGATTATAGGGAATAACATGTCCCCGGATCTCAGATAGGGATGACTCTAGTCGATATGTATGCTAAATGTGGAAGTTTGGTGGAGGCATGCAAAGCCTTTGATAAATTGCCGGGCCGGAATGTGGTGTCATGGGACACAATGATAGAAGGGTATGTCCAAAATGGCAAGGCTCTCCGCCCCGCACACATTTGAAACGATGCAAGAGGAAGGCGTAAAGCCAGATGAGGTCACATTTTTAGGTGCCTTGAAAGCATGCTTTGTTTGGGAGAAATAGAACCTGGAAGGCTCATCCATAACCAAATTTCTGGAACTGACATTAGTCTGATGTCTGTTGGAAATACCTTGATTGATATGTATGCAAAATGTGGGAGTCTGAGGAGGCAAATAAGGTGTTTGGCGATTGCCAAAACGAGACTTAGTGACATGGAATGATGATTTCGTGATATGCTCGCCAGGGGAGTGGTCCGGCGTAGCTCTAGATTGTTTGAATGAGATGGAAGCAAGCAGTGCATAAAACCAAATGCCATATCATGGGGTGCAAGAATTTCGGGTATGCCCAACACGGAAAGGTGTTTTAGCTTTAGAGTGTTTTGAAAAGATGCAAGAGGATGGCACTGCCGATGAGTTCACATTTTCGAAAGCATTTTAAAAGCTTGCTCTTCCCATGGGGCAATTGAGAAGGGCAGGTTAGTCCATCGATGATACCAAAACTGAGTTGTGCTAGTGTTGTAATGGGTCGCCCCTTGTTGATATGTATGCAAAGTGTGGAAGTTTAAATGAGGCATATAATATTTTCCCTTGAGTTGCAAAAATCACAATATAGTTTCATGGAATGCAATGATTTTCGCCATTCTCAACATGGTGAATGTCTTTGGCATTTTTTTCTTGGAAAAAAAATGCAGTGAGAAGTTTATTAAACCAAATGAGGTGACATTCACAAGTATTCTTATTGCATGCAAAGCAAGTAAGGGTTTAGTTGATGAAGGTTGTTGGCATTATAAGTATATGGGAGAATTTCATGTCATCCCCACAGTTTGCACTCAAGCTGCATGACCGAATTTTTGGGGCATGATGGTTACTTTAGTGATGTAAATCATTCACTGGGATGCTATTAAGAATGATATCTCAAAGATTGACATCTTTTGCTTAATGCCCGTGAAATGTATGGAAATACAGACCTAGGGAAACATTGTTTTGATCAAATTGCCTTGTTGGATTCTTTTTCTATTGTACCGTGGCTATTTGTTGATGTCAAACATCTATGCCGATGATTTCTTGTAAAAGCATTTTCCAGCTTTTAATAGATGTACAATTATTCGATGTGGACCGGGGAGTAACAAATGGTAATCGAGAAATAGAATTTTAGTGTTTATAATCATGAACGCCAAAGAGAACACACAATATTTGGAAGAGTATAAGTCGGGCGTAAAATGGAAAATTATCCGGGAACGTGCTTTGAACCGTTGATCATGCAAGGTATGATTATGGATCCTCATTGGTCCTTTTCTCCTATGCATGTTTTTAACTTTCTTCTATAAATGCAGATTGGTCCTTGTTTCTCATAAACAACAATGGAGCCGCACCAAAGAATTAGTTTAGAGACACAACTTGAAGGGGAAAGCAACCTCGTGGGAACTCCATCCCCACACAAGAGCCCAAGGCCTCATTCCTCCTCTTCTACAGCTACCACTAAAACAATAACATTTAGCATTCGCAACACTTTGCTAACTCCTGGAAGTTGCAAGATGTGCGGGGCATTGTCACTTGAGATCGCCTCTCAACCGGAGCGCCCACATTAGATGCGTAGCTGGTTATAGATGAGAGTATAACATTCTTCCAATCCCCCTGCTGCATCTTGATGTCACGCCAATCTCTATTTATTTTTTTTGTACCGCAGTTGGGTGTGGCTATATGCCTCCCCCATGCCATTATTTTTGTATTTTCCCTTCCTCAGACAGCCTCTTCGTGGCCATGCTATTGCAAACCCTCCCCGGCTTGATACATGTAACATGCAATGCCTATAATGAAATGATATTTTGTTTAGTTAACATGATGCATTCCTCGCTTAGTTAGTTTTAAAGAGATCTCAAGAAAATTACCACTCGCCATAATGTCGCTTTTTGGCGCCTTATTCTCGCCGAAAGCTTTGTTGTATTGTTAGTTAACTCATGCAAAAATAATTTCATGTAGGAACCTATTAATGAACAATAGACAAACAAGATATGGAATTCGAATAGTCCTTTCATTAATGCAATTTCAATCATGCTTAGCCATAAGAAATTTATCCCAAGGCCATGCTAACATTTCTCTTCATCGCAAGGCAAGTTTTTTCTTTGCACCAAATTCTAATACACTTTCACATATCTAGAATTAATTAATAGAAAACAATGAGACAACTTAGTAGGCTTTATCGCCATAAGTTTATCAAAGAGATTTTGAATCATTTTCATAGCAAGTTCCCTTTTAATTTCATAGCAAGTTCCCTTAATTTAGGCTTCGCGAACTCATGTAATTTTTCTTCAAGAACTCATGTAATTTTTGAATTGAACTATTTAGATACCAACTAAGCCCAACCAAGAATTGCATCCTTAATTACATGTTATAGAGGATGACTAAATAAGTTCTTTAGTCCAAGGGAAGCCCAATAGTAGCTTCTATAAGTGTTTGATCACATCCACTACATGTGTGTCCATTTGTAACAAGCTATTGCAAAAATATTCAATGTAGGTGAGGGAAAGTGAGATGGAGGCAATCCCATAAATCACACTTTTGCCACCATAAATGGCAATGGCATTTTTACCGGCCATTTTCAAAAGATTTTAAATTACATAATGGAACAACTAACAATGTGCAAGAGACACCAAATAATCTTCCTAGAAAGGTTGTTCTTTCATTTGTAGTCATCATACAAAGATTCAATGATTCTCCAAGACCACATTTTTAAGTCTATATAATATACTTTGATACCTTCTAACTAGACAAAGTGGAAACTTGCCAATATTCTCGCCGCATCGCTCCAAAGCCATAGCCGCAAGGAAAGTTGTATTTACATGTTGTCTCTACCACTAGTTCAACAACCTTTATATGGATACATCAATAATGTTAACGATATGTCCCGCAACTATATATTTTAGCCCGTAAAAATAATTACCTCTTTGTAGTCAACCATGCTTTCAAGTCAAGGCAACCAAGCCTCGCTAGGTACGAGATCCAACATCGCTGAAGAGTGGCTTAGAAGAATAGCATGGAAAACTTATTTGCAATGCTCGCCAAGAAATAAGTCCATATGTTGCCCTCAAGTAAAAAGTATGATCAAAATGAAGGCGTATGTGCATGAACTCATATTACATCATGTAAGCCAGATAAACTCAAAGTGGCTTTACAATTTGGTGCCACGTAAATTGGCATGCAAAGCCAAAGCAAACGTAAAACCGGGCCATCAGGTCGAATTTTCCAACTCGCTCTCCGCGCTAACTTTGAGAATATTTGGCATTCCTCCGGCGCGTGCTTAAGGCCCGCTTCTTTCATTCATGGTATCATAAATTGATGCAACTTTGACTAAGCCACTTGCAAGATCATCTGCACATGACCAGCCCCATGCTTCCCACTGACACGCTTTCACCAAAATTTCTCAAAGATATATGTCTCCGCCAGAATTTACAAATACAGAGGCAATAGATGCATGGTTCTCCCCGCTGATAAATTTAAAATATGGATCGCTTCTCGATGAAAATATAGCTTCACTCATACCGCCTAAGACCTAGATATTCTCTCCAATGCTACGCCCATCGAAGCCACATATAAAACGCTAAACCCAGCTTATGTAAGTTCATGGATCCCTCGCGGGTAAATGACCCAACCACCATTTGGATGGCATAGCCTTGACTAAGCCCCGGACTGCATACGCTGCCTCGCCATATTCTTTATCGAATCGCCAACCATTTTAGTGCATGTACTACAATCGGTAGCTTCTATTTGTCTCTTTGTCAGCTTTAAGCTGCAATCTTAGACTACGCCCCTGGCGAATTTTATTAAGGCGTATCCGTAAACTTTTTTTTTTCAGCACATCAGCACAATTTCCTTTTTCTTTCCGTGAAAGGCCTTTTCTCCCGAATATTTCCTTTGGGATTTTTAATGTCTGGTTTTTCCTGCAATACTTCGAATCCTTTTTCACGGTCGCTCTAAATAAGCATACCTGTTATATCTTTCTTAGGAGAATTCCTCTATATGTTTTCATGAAATTGTAATATCCTTCATGAATAGGGGCAAACAAAATGTACGCCCCATATGCCCTATTCACCCTTTGAAAGCCACTCACTGCTCCTCGAGAACTTGATGCACGGTTTCGTTGGAGAAAATGGTCACTGTTCAGACCGCAGACCGAGAAAGTGTGTGTGTTTATCCAAGTGGGATGCCTCCTCCTCCTCCCCCCTCCCCCACCCCCACCCCCACCCTCTCCTTAGGTGCTCAATCCTAATTAGTAACTTTACCTGGCAAAACCCTCATGGTGGGTATGTGGCATATCCGTGAGGCTCTGGGTAGCTCGCATATGTTTGACTGCCTCCCAAACCTGTCGTACGCTCTTGAATGTACCATCCGTAAATCATTCTTCTATAGGGTGCTGGCGGCTACCACCCTTCCAAGCATTTTCTCTCCTGCCCCAAGAGTACGGGCCAGTGAGTGGGAGGGCCATAAAACATAAAGAATGGAATCCTGAGCAGGAGCGGTGGAATGCATTTTAGTAGGGCCAAATTCTTCAACAAAATAACCCGCAACAATAATAGTTTAGTACAAGTGTAGATGACTTTGAATTATGCGGTGTTGCTGTTTCTGTTCCTTCTTCAAACGTAGACGTCAATGGTATTTCTCGAACATAAAAGTTCAAAAAGTAAAGAAGTGGCCCTTAAATGCGATTTTATACAGGAGATATAATGGCCTCTTCTTTCCGTAGTTTTGTATTATTTGGGAAAAGCCTTAGAAGGCGGTTATTGTTATATCATGTAATATGTTAGGCGCAAAAATTGTTGCTCCCAGTGCTAACATGACAAGATTTTCGCCATATAGTTTTGATATCTGGAAGTTCCCAAAACAACCGTCGCTACATTGCCTTTGAAGAAAAAATGTTAGGAAACGTAAAACATAGATTCAAGATGCATGCTCAAGTAAAAGAAAACAATTATGGGTCATAAAAAAATCAATCTTTGACCTTGAGAAACGTTGTGGCTACGCTATGCGGCATAAAAAGCGAGATTCCGAGTAAAGAAAACCAAAAACACCAACTTAAATCATCATTCTTGCTTCGTATTCTTGGCCCGGATATCGCCACCACTAACCTGTTCCGCGAAAATCCAACTAAAATCCCCTGGAGAAATGTGTAGCGATTGAAATGCTCCACAGCTCCAGCCTTTGAGACCTGTGAATCAAAGCCTTTGTACCTCGCACCTACCAGCTGAAGAGAGTTTATTGGAAGCGGTCTCAATGGTCGTATTGGGCAATACGTAAACTGGAACAGCGGCATTACCAA